>BMAC01000030.1:1802714-1825619 GCA_014905375.1 Phtheirospermum japonicum | reverse complement strand
TAAACACATAAATACATCTGAAAACAAACACATAACGGATAATAATACATTTGGAGCAGCGCATTGGTAGACAACATCATGGTGAGGAAGGCCGAAACCATACGAAAAAGGGCACAAATAGACAGAACACTAACAGGTAATTTTTTGTTTAAGTTTAATATCATTATGAATCAGTCATACCTGTTTTTCTGTCCATCCTTTAATCTGCAGTTAGTGAATTACAGAAATTAGTAACATATTTAAATTATAATGAATATGTTATTAGGTATTTTGAGAAACTTAAAAGAATCATGTGAATAAAGTGTTTTTTTACCTGTTTAGCATCAGTCCTACGAGTTGTGTCTCTTGTGATTCTTTCTTTGCCAGTTTTTCTGAATCTGTGAGGCAGCAATAAATAGTTAGTATTAAATTATATTTTATTCAGTATTTAATCTATTTGTATAATGTTAAGATGGATAATGTGGTACTTAACTTTTTTCCTGCTGTGTTTCTTATCCAGTCTATGTTCCCTTAACTGTGTTCTCTGACCTGCATAAAACATCAAACATATACAAATTAATATTGCACTGTAAATATAAAATAGTGGATTATATAATTTAATGCTTAAATGTTAGTTTTCTAAAAGATATGTCTTTATTCGTGGCGTTGTTACACCTACTTAAACCCTGGACTCCATTCGAAGGCATTCTCATACTACGATAGGTCATGTCAGGTTTCCAGCCGATAAACTTTGACATATCTTTAAAAAGAAATTCTTATTTTGCTAAGTATGAATTGAATTGAGTGCAGAAAGTTTCTTTCTGTACTTATCTTTGTTCCTGAATATGCTGAGTGCTATTGCTTGCCTCTTCCCATTACCTGAGTAGCTTTTTCCAATATGAAAGTGAATTATGTTAAACTTCTTTAACTTAAGTAAATACAAAAGCAGTGAGACAGCTTTGAACATAACACACTCAAGAGAAAAATAATAACTCTGTAGACATACTAAGACAGAATACCAAAATTTACAATTTGCTGACCATTAATTGTTTTAAAACATTACATTGCTTTATAATGGTTACATAAAAAATCCTACCATGTAGATGAACAACATGAATAACAATGTATTAGAAAACACTCTATATAAATCAACAAGCAATCGTCTTTATTTAATGGTTTAAAACTTATCAACAGTGTACTGCTCAACTAATCTTTGAAGAAAAAACACCAAACATTAGCAATCATACTCAAACAAATTAAAAAGGTTTACTAATGAGCTGAGCATAAATTCTCTGGTATAATACATTGTTTTAAAAAAACAACTCATATATTAACATATTACAAATTAGGGCTTCAGTGGTTGTATAAAAATTCCTTCATGCAAAAACAACCCATATATCTGTACAGCATGCATAATACCATAAGATATCACACTACATATAACTTGAGAAGCATGAGACAAAGATTAAAAGTAAAAGATTTCTCATAAGTGTTTTGCTCAGATGCATGGTAAAAGAAAAAACAACATCAATAGTTTCATACAATGTTGAACATGCAACTACAGTAAATAAGAAGACATTTGATTGCAGTAAACAAGGGGCAGTCACACATATTCTTATTAAAAGCAGAACATTGTTTTAAAAAAAACACCAAACATTAGCAATCATACTCAAGCATTGTTTTATAAAACAAACTCATATATCAACATGTAACCCATAAATCAAACAACATGCATAATACTATAAGATAACACACTACATATGACTTAAGAAGCAATCATCTATGTTTAAATGTAAAAGACTTCTCATGAGTGTTTTGCTCAATTAATCATTAAAGAAAAAACACCAACAATAGTTTCAAACAAAGTTGAACATGCAATTACAGTAAATGAGAAGACATTTAATCCCAGTAAATAAGGATTTATCACACATTCTTATAAAAAACAGAACACATTTCAGTATGCCTCATAGTTTATTCTGTTCAGTTTTTAAACTAATCAAACAGCAAGCATACAAAGACCAGAATCTGCACAATTTTTAAATAAAACAAATAATTGTACATGCAGCAGCCTGACAATTTATTTATTACTTTTACAATTTAAAAAAAATGATAATTTAATGAAATGATAATAGCAGTAGCAATTTTTAAATAGCAGTATGAAAATATTTTGCATGCGTTTATTTTTCTTTTATTTAATTTGTATATCAGTCAAGATTTTCAAATATTATTGCATGTAAACGAAATAAGTTTTTAAATTGATGCTTCTACCTGTGTTTGGTGGTAATCTGTCTGAATCCAACTTTATATTTTTTGGGAAGATCATTTGAGGTTAGATTGTTTGACTGGATGTAGCTTCCGGCAACCCTTCCTTCGTAAATATAACCTCGGCCAAAATTAACATATAAAAACATAGAAAAACATTAGATTACATTAAATAATTACAGTAGATCTAATGTTTTATCACACTGGATCGAAAAATATTTTATTACACTAGATCGAAACATATATGTAGTAGATCTAACAGCAGAGACTGACTTTGAACCATATCAAAACATTTTTTTAATAGATCCAACCCGATATACTTATTTTGGATCAGATCTGTAGGAATTTTGAATAGATCTAAAAATATAGACTGATTTTACACAGATCAAAAATTATTTTGAAAAATTAGTAAATGACTGAATTTGCACGGATCGAAAATTATTTTGAAAAAATAATTAAGAAAATGAGTTATTTTGTTCAAGATCGACAAACCTGTAGCGTTTGGGTTTCTGTGTATGAGCGACGGCGTGAAGCAGGTCGCTGGGGTGAGCAGCTGAGTGGAGCGGATGGTATTTCTAACTTGAGCGGTGGAGCGTTTCTGGTTGGAGAAAGAAGACATATGAGGTGGCGAAGTAGTGGCAGATGTAGGCTACGGTGTTGTGTGTGAGCGGTGTGGCTAAGGATCGGAGCAGTGGGTTTTGGTTTGTTCTCCGGTCAAGAGCGGCGGAGAGTGCAGAGAGTTTAGAGGAGCGGCGTGTTTAGGGTTAGGGTTGGGAGAAATGAATTGTGTGGCCGAAAATGTAGGGTTAGGTATATATACCTAGGGTTAATTCGCCTGCACTGATCTCGACCGTTGGATGAAGTTTATTTAATCCAGACCGTACGATGTTGGGTGGGTCGGTTTATGGGTTCTGAACCGGTTTGTGGCTTAATGATAATTCGAATTGGACACGGGTTATGGGCTGGATCCGGTTTCAGAACACGGGCCAGTTTGAATATTTTTACGGGCTCAACATAGTGGGCTTCAGAGTTTACAATTTGGACTACAATTAAATTAATGTTTGGGCTAAGATGATATTATTTAAATGGATTGAATTATTAATTCAAGTCCATAAAATATTTATAAATTAAATTAATTTTAAAATTATTTTAAATTTATAGGAATTTTAAAGTTATATTATGATGTTATTAAATAAAATTTATTTGTCTTTAGATTAAATTAATTAATTATGCATTAACGAATTTATTTTAATTTTAAATTTCAAATTTCATGCACGTATATTAAATCGATTTTGTTTTTATCTTTGATTATCTATTATGATGTTAGATATTTTATTTATACGTATTTAATTAATTATTATTTACATGATATAATATAYGTGAATGATTTATTTTGAAATCATTCTCTATTAATGTAGATCGATCTAATTTAATCTTTTTATTTTAATAATAACAAATATAAATATAGTATCGGGTTGTTTGTAAATTTAGATATTTATTCAGATTAGGATTACTTTCGTTGAACTATGTTATTATTCAATGAAGATTGAATTTGTTTTTTGGTTGTAATTGTAAAGATTCAAGTAGGTAAGTAAATATAAATTTACTTCTTTTAAATTTATATGAAATTTAAAATTAAATTATGATATTTTCCAATAAATTTTAGTGATCGATTTTAAAATAAAAGAATTATGCATTATTATATAGATTTCAATTTTTAATTTCAAAATGCATGTGTATGTGTAGTATATATATAATTTATTAATTCTTAATTGACATAAGATATTAGAATAGTAATTTTGTATATTTCTTATGATTTATTTTACATAATTTAGAATTGAAGTAAGGTATTGGAATAATATATGTATTCATTTTTTATGCATATACAGAAATGGTGATCGCTCTCGAACGTCGGCCTTTATCTGAAGAATCCCGTGTTCAGTCACGGTCAGTTATATGTTGCCGTGTCGCGTGTCACCCATCGAAAGGGATTGAAGATATTAGTTTGTGGTGATGACGATTCGGGATCGAACATGACCAATAATGTGGTGTATAAAGAAGTATTCACGAACGTATGAACTTAACGTTCATGTACGTAATGTGGTTTCGATCTATAATTTATCAAGTGTGAATCTTTTAGTTATTTCTCTCAATCTCTATCGTAGATATTTATTTATTTATTTATTCACATATTAAATAATAAATAAAATAATATTAACACAACTTGAATTTCTATATTTAATTTTCTGCCCCGTGCATCGCACGGGTGAAAAAAAAAATAGTTGCCTTAAAAATGGGGACCGTAACAATTTAACACGAGAAGTTGATTGGTTAAATACTTTAAACAAAGATGATCAGGAAAGAGGCATGCATTTGCTAAGTGAACGTTAATTTAAGGGTAAAAAAATCAAATGGTCCTAAATTGATGAAAGAGTTAATTAAATACTGGAGAAAGAACATTGGGAGACATGCCATTTTAGAAATGAGTCATAAGTTGGGAAATTATATTTTTCAATTAAGAAAATCCACCTTCTACTTATCCATGACCAACTAAATCAAGTGTAAAAAATCATTTGATGGATCCATTTGCACGTATTAAGTTCAATGCTAGTTCTCAATTTAAATTTTTTAGAGGCATTGGAAGATTTGAAGAAATTGCACCAGCACATGAAGTTATAGAGGTTTTTGGATGCTTAAATGAATCACTTTTTTTTTTTGTGTGTGTGTCTATCAATTTATTGTAAACTTTCTTCTTGTAATAAAGTTTGAAGGAACTTTGTTTTATGACTTTTCATGTAACCAGTATTCCTTATTTATGATATTTTTGCATGCTTTATATATTGTATATATTGCATGATTTGAGTGGAAGTATAGATATGTTAGCTTGGATTTTTCAAAACTCAAATGTTTATGAGATTTTATATTAGTAATTCTAATTAAATAAATAATAAATATTTGATACAAGTGCATATGAACTCAAAATTGAAGAAATAAATCTTATCAGCAACTGAAATACAATAAGATTTAAATAACAAATAGAGTACTCTAATGTTAAATATATAATCACAATCGCAATGGCGGATTTCCAATAAGGTTGTGGTATTGACAAATGCAATTCAAGAAATTTTAGTTGAATACCCAATCCATCAAACTAAATAAGAGTTCTCCATTTTTTAGATATGCAAAAGTAAACTCAGCATCTCTTGCCACATCATTCCAAAAACGCACAAGTCATCTGGCGCTTGCACTTTATTGGTCTCATGATCCCAAGTAGAATGCTTATTCCCCAACATCATATGAAAATGCTTGTATCGTTTTTCAAGAAGTTCAACTCGAGCGGTTATGTCATCCATTGTGAAGTCTTTCCCGAAACTAAAATTGATTTTGTCCAACAAGATCCATGTGATATTATTGCATAATCCTCTTTTGGGATCATAGACTCTGTCGGGCTTACTCTCATGGAGATCTTCAACCAGTATAGTATCTATATGGATGCTCCACTCGGTTAAATTTCAATCGTAGAAAAAGAAATCTTCTTCAAAATCAAAATTTGGTACATTATTAGGCTGATGAGAACTCTTTTTTTTTTTTTTATGGTAACACCAAGATGGTGGAGAAAAAAAAGGTGTAAGTGAATTGTGTTTAAAAATCTAGTCCAATATACAAAATTTATATATGAGTTACAATTTCACAAGACAGTTGTACTCATTGTGGAGTCTTGTCAAAACTAAAGCTGTTAAATCTACTGATGGTGGAAAACAACTGTATTATTATATATCTTTGTCACAGCTAAAGATGAAAATATAATGATTAATATGTAGTTTTTTCACAAACAAAGTTGAAAAATGTATGAATTAATGTCTAGTATTGTCACAACAAAAGTTGAAAAACAAATCGATTAATGTGTGGTCTTGTCACCAACAAGGTTGGAAGTATAACAAATACAACCATAAAGAGACCAATAAATAATTTGATTAATTAACGAAAAAAAAGATTACACATTCAATTATTACACAATTTGACATAGTTGCACAATTATTTTAAATTAAATACATATTTTTTATATCCAAACATCTACGCCTTAATGTTGCACACTTATGAGTGCGACCAAATATATATTTTAAAAATCTTCGTTATTTGATTATATATATATATATATATATATATATATATATATATATATATTGTGTGTGTGTGTGCACGCTAGAATAAAAAATTGTTAGGTGTTGTAATATTGTTATTTGAAATTTATAATATTATATTTTATGTATATTTAATTATTTGTTGAACATGTTATGTGTTGTTTTCTTTGTTTTAGTAAATAAGTTCCGACTTAATCAAATAGAAAATTATGCAAATCATATTAATATGTTAAGTATTTATAAATAATTTATCATTATCATTATTAGTCGAATAAGTATAACCCTATGAATCTTATCATAACTCTTTAGTAATTCTAAGTCTCCGGCCATAAAAATTTTCAGCTATCGAGAAGAAAATTCATGATTTGTTTTAATTAGAATTTCGTGATTTGTAATTTGTACATTTAGATTTTATTGGTTTTGTGATTTGTACATTGAGATTTGAATAATTTCGTGATTTGAGTTAAATATTTGGCTTTCGTGATTTATGATCTGAAGCAATTCTAAATATTGATTGTGTTATTGTATATTGAGATTTGATTAGATTAATTGTTGAATTGAATTAAATGTGTGAATTTCGTGATTTCTTGAAGCAGTTCCCAATATTGGTGTTGTTATTGTATATTCCGATTTGATAATTTTATAATTTGTATATTGGTATTTCATGATTTTGTGATTTGTCTATTCAGATTTCATAACTTGTAATTTATATACTAGAATTTAATTTTTTTTATTTGTATATTGAGAATTCATGATTTGTATATTGATATTTGATTAATTTTGTGATTTGAGTCAAATATTTGGACTAATAACAAAAATGATGAAGATTTATGATTATTTTTAACAGAGCTATACTTATTCAAATTATAATACAAAATGGGACATATATATAAATATTAAGCATATTAATATTATTTACGTAATCTCCTAATTAGTTACGTCGAATATTATTTGATAAACAAGTAAAAAAGAAAAAAACACATAAAATGTAAAAAAAAAAGAAGTAAATATACATATACAACACAATAATACAAATTCTAAATATTTGAATATTTATTTTATTTAAATAACTTTTCTTCAATTCAACAAAATATATATTATGTGGGATAATATATAAATTTTATTATTGTTTCATTCAAATAAAGGAGATTTTTGAATTTATAAAATGTATATTTGGATGCACTTATGCATGTCAAATTGAGGGCGTAGGTGTATAGATTTTAAAAACATATATTTATTTTTAAAAATACTGATTATTTTATTATAAATATTGCGTTAAATTTATTATGATTTTGAAGTTTTTCATCAACTACGTATAACTCGACTCTTTGTTTTAAGGAACTTCTTATATCTTTTTTTTTCTTTTTGCCATCTTTGGCACACATATCTCTTGAAATTTAAAAATCACCCCTATATATTAATACAAAATATTTCTAACCTATTTGTCTACTTCGTATGCTTCGATTGAAAAATAAAAATTTTTGGTGTTTCGTTTGCTTATGTGTCATCCCAACCTAATGTTTACCTAATTTAATACTTTTCTTTTTTACTGTATCTTACTTAATTTAATTTTTTTATTATATTTTTTCTAATTCACTTTCAATTGATTCTCCTAATATAAAAATAGAAATAAGTCATATATAATTAGTAGATAATATCTAAATTAGTTATTTTAATTAAAATAAAAATTAAATATGAAATAATTTTAATTTAAAAAACTTTATTATGAAAATAATTAAATAAACTATATTGATAATATAATTTAAAATAATTTATTTTTGAAGTTTCAAATATTATATATAGGTAAAATACGACTTATTTACAATAATTTAAATATGTAACTAAATATTAGTAATGTACTCGATCTAAACATAAAAATATTAAATTATATGCTAATAATTAATAAAAATTGATTAGACACCAGTAAGCGCGAGTTGAGAGTACGACATCTTTCAAATATCTTAAAGTATGTAACTAATAATTATTAATGATTTTATTTTAAATATTAATATATTAAATAATTTAATAATAATAATTAATAAAATAGATATTAGACACGGGTTTAGAATGTGACGCCTTTTGAAATTTTGTATGTATGTAACTAAGATTATTAATGAATTTAATTTAAACATAAAATACAAAATGATTTAATATTTATATTAATTAATAAATAGATTAGACATGTATAAAAAACGGGTTGGAAATACATTATTTTATTTTTATTTTAGGTTTAAAATTAAATAATTATCACAAATATTTTTTATATTTATCTTTTGATAAATCCCGTATAATACACAGGTGTTACACAAGTATATATTTATGCAAAATCCTCTTAATGTATGTGTCCACTTTGTATGCTTCGCGTGGATAATAAAATATTTTGGTGTTTCGGTTGCTTATGTGTCATTCGAGCCAAATTTGTACTAATTAAATATTTTTCTATTATTGTATCTTGCCTGATTTAACATTTTCTTTTTATTATATTTAGCCCAACGTAATATTTTTTTTTGTCTAATTCAATAATTTTCTTTTATACTTCTAATATAATAACATAAATAAGTTATATATAATTAGTAGAAGAAAATCTAAATTAATTATTTAATTAAAAGATAAATTACATATAAAATAATTTTAATTACAAAAAAAATATTATGAAAATAATTGAATAAATTGTATTTATAATAAAAGTTGAAATAATTTAATTTTGAAATTTTAAATATTCTATATATGTAAATTATGATATATTTGCAATAATTGGAGTATGTAACTAAATATTAGTAACGAACTCAATCTAAATATAAAAAATAAAAATTATATAATAATTAATTAATATTTATTAGACATTGACACAATGCGAGAAGGCTTGACAGTATGACGCCTATTGAATTTTTCATAGTATGTAACTCTAATTACTAACAAAATTTACCTAAACATAAAAAATAAAATAATTTAGTAATTATTAATTAATATAAATTAGAGACGGACTGAAAATCTAACATCTTTTAAATTTTTATAAGTATGTAAATATAATTATTAATAAATTTAATTTATACATTAAAATATAATATTAATCAATAATTAATAAACTGAATAGGGCACTGGTTGAGAACACATCCTTTCAATTTTTTATTTTAAATTTGAAACTTTATAATTTTCACAAATATTTTTCATACTTACTTTTTTATAAATCCCATGTAATACACGGGTGTTAAACTAGTATATATATAGAACTATTTTTTATATTCAAGATTGTTTCAAATAAATAAAATTATTTGAATACATATGAAATGATTCTAATTTTTTTAATAAAAACTGAGATTCTTTTAAAGATCTGAAATTATTTCGAATTTGTAAAAATATATTGTTAAAATATAATTTGAAAACCTTAAAAAAAAATATGGAAATACTCTTTGTAAAGATTTGGTTATTCTTTAATTTTAGAATTAATCGTTTTAAAATATGCTTTAAATAATTTACATAGTTTTAAAACAAATAATTTCTACACACGTCTAACTAAAGTTCACTATATGACATATAATTTGAATATCCATTTTCTCTTCTAAAATTTGGGAATAAGATGTGAACTTAAAAAAAAAAACTATTCAATATAATTAAATAAAATTATAAACATATTACTTATTGAATTTATGAAACATCGAGCTAAGTCAATATTATAGTATTTCTTTTATCAAATTTATGTAATATATCAATGTAAGGCTATATTTTTTAACCATTGAAAAATAAATTTAAAGATTATTGAAAATTGAAAATTATATTTTTATAGGACATTAAAAAACAAATTTTGGATATTGAGAAATGAGTCTCTGGAAATTCAGTGTTGAGCAGTAATACTATCAAGTAAAATTACTATATCATCAAAATTTTAGAATTAGGCATCTCCATCGATAAAAATGAAACCCATCAACATTCACGATCGACTTAGTTATACAATGAGCTGGTGATTCACATATTACCAAAGGTTATCGCTCGTTGTGCAGGTCGGTCGAAACTATCTATATACTGTTATCGTTCACATATTACCAATGTTGATAGTTCGTTGGGTCGGTCAGTCGAAACTAACTATATACCGTTATCATTCAAATATTACCAAAATCGTTAGTTGTTTGGGATCTCAGTTCGCTAAAAAATAAGCCCATGATCGTTACGATTTCGCTCAATCGTGCCGACGAAGCCCGTTCAGTGATCGGGTCGGGATTTCGGGCGAACGCCCGACAGCGCTGCACGTTTTTATGTGAGACCACAAGACTCCTGCCTTATTTGTCCCTTAACACTTTTGATAAGATTCGAACTTTTGTCATTATGTTGCTACTTTATTATTGTACTAATATTCAAGATTGATACGCTCATGCAGTCCATGTCTACAAAAGCAGTTATGATATAGGCTGGCTAGTAGAAATGAATATTATTTTCATTCGCACTTTTGCTTGTGTCTATAAACCAGTGAATTGTTCTAAGTACATGATTATGGATACAAATAAGTAACAAGAGTTAAATATGCTTTTATGAGTAGAAACTATTATGGGAAATATGACGAGTTATGGAGTCCTCATATTGATCGATTGAACTGCTATATAATCTTAACCAGTTTTATAGCACTAAAGATCGAGGGTGAACAGAGGGTTCAACACTCCTGTGTGAGTGAGATGTTAATTAATATTAATATATTAATGAATATTATTATTATTAGGGCGCGTATATACGCATCCCAATCATTTATGAGTTGACCCCAAGTGATAAGGACACCCCAAAAACTTTTATAATGTATATTTTTTTACTAAATCAATCCCACAAACACCCTATTTTACTCTTATTTAATATAATATATAATATATAATATAATAATAAAACTAAAATAAAAAGAATAATAATGAATTGAAAAAGAAAAGAAAAGGAAAGTGATTGAGGAAGAAACGGCGAAGAAGAAAGAAAATGCATGCAGAGGAGAAAAAGAGGGGGGAAAGGGGAGGAAAAATTGTTTTGAAAAATTCATATAATTTACTTAGAGGTTGAATGGAATGGGGTGAGCCATCAAACGTACGGGATAAGTTTCTCATTGGGTTTGATTCACTTATTTAGGTTAGGGTTTGAAATTTTTGAAAGAAATTACCGTGTTCTACTCTGGTTCGTAGAATCAGAGCCATCTGTTCGGCCGAAAACTTCGAACATGTAGGCCATGTTCATAAATATCAATCGAACAATATGCAAGTGTTCAAATAATATATTCGAACATATGCGTAATGTTCGGTCAGAACTTTCGAACATACATCGATTGTTCATTAAAACCAGATCGAACATATTCGCGATTTTCAACCGAATAAATAGTAATACACCCAAAAAGAGTGAGAAAAAATGACTAAAACAAATCGATGTCAAGAATAATAACATTATTCATCTTTGTACTTATCATTATCCTCCATTCTTACAAGTTTTAATGTGAGTTTTTGTTAGAGAGATTTAGGGATGAAGAAGTTACGATGGTTTATATTTTTGTTTTATAATATATATATATATATATATATATATATATATATATATAATTGCATAAATTTTATTTTTTAATTTTAATTATATATCATGAGTAAGGTTATTTTAATCTTTTCATTTAGGGTTATTTTTGTCTAAAATATTTTGGGGTCAACTAATAATATTTTTGGGTGCGTATATCCGTTGCCTTATTATTACTATTACACACATGTGCGTTGATAAATTGAGAAGTGATAGAAAGTTATTTTATACGCATCACGATATATTAGATAACTCGCATGTAAAAGTTCTGAGAGGTAGAAAAATTAAATACACACCTACAAATATAGAAGAAAACGACCTAGCAGATATTGGTCAACTTAAACATACATAAAACAAGTTTTGTAAACAGATATGAGATATCTGAATGTATACTGCATTCGAAACAACGCAAAATATATGAAAACTGGTTATCGTACTAAAACTGGTTATTGCAAAATATATCTGAACGTATACTGCAGACACACACTATAATCTAAAAGGCTTTTCAGTTGTGAACAAGTGACGAAGTCCTCTTAGCTGCGCACGGACTCGGGAAATCATGATCGATCAACAACCAGGTTCGATTCGATATCAGCATGTTCAGATCAAATGCATATCAATCCCTAGGAGATCAATCTCCTCATTCCTGTTGCAATTACCAACAAAATCTCAATTAAATATTCAAACATAATCATGCATTTGAGTTGAGAAAGAAAACACTATTTCGTCAAAGCAAAAATAATTTGATTTTTATTTCATTAAATCCATACTCTTGATTTGCAGGAGGGAAAATGGTTTGACTGGGTAGCTCTTGCTTTGCTCCTCCACTCATTGGACAATATTCTCCCCTTCCCAAGCTCTCCTGCGAAAATCAAGAGCTCAATATTGTCGGCCATTGAATATTATTAGTATATGAACATCACAAAGACTAAGTGAGAGTCGAAGGAATCACCTGGTTTATGACATGGGTCATGTGAAATGGTTCCAACACAACATTTTGAATTCCACGACCACCTGACATTCCTGGCAATATTCCAGGGGTAGTTGATGAGTCCAAAAAACATGCACTAGCTAATTCTAATTGGCTCGTCATTGGGTAATTTGATGACGTAAACATGTCCGGCATCCCCATACCCATACCCATACCCATTCCCATTCCATTCCCACCTCCTACATCAGTGTGTAGGAAGGTAGGAACATAATTAGGGATCTGCATCGTCGTCGTTGAGAAACATGTTCCCATTGAGGTCATCTGGCCCGTACATTATTTAAGCATATATGTAGGTGAGAATTGGACATACATGTAAAATTGCAAGATCGATGTTGTACCGTTTTAACAAATTTAGATACTGGGCAGCACCAGAATATACCTGTTTTCACTCTCTCCATATATTTTTTCATCGTGAAGGACACGACTTGTGTTTTAGTACGATGACGCAACCGTTACCCTAATATGATCCCGCGCGATTCACAGTTTTTAGCCATTCATGTTTTGCAAATGACCGACATAGTTGTATGCGAAATAGACACATGAATTAGGAAAATTTTCATTTTCGGTCCATTATATTAATATATTGGCTACATTTCAAAAAATGTACGTAATGTTCATCATTATTAAACAACGGAAGCTAAGTTGGCCAATTCATCAGAAAAGGTCAAAAAAATCGATCCGGAATTTTTTGCTGACATGGCGTGATTCAATATCATTTTTCTTTAATTTTAATCATTAAATTGAAGAGAACAATCGGGAAAAAATTCATATTGGTACGTTATATTGGCAGAAAAATTATGTGACATTGGCCACCGATGAAATAGAAAATAGTAAAGCCGCCCAAGTATTAATTGTACCATTTTGACAAAGGTCCAAAATGTTAACAGTCATACATACACTTTTGCTTTGCTTATTAGTGAAGATAAGCGATAATTTACTTAAATAAAAAGGTAACCTGAAGTTGATATTGTAGCATCTTTATGTACTTTATTGCATCGTCTATGGTCGATGCTTTGTCTTTCTTGAAATGGAGATAATAGGAGAATAATATTATCAGAGAAATAATCAACACAAAAATTGCCAAGTAATGGTGGCCTTATTTTCCGAATTATATTTTGAAATGAAAGAGACTAAAAAACAAAGGAAGAAAATTAAAACCTTGTCACAGTTGGGAATGAGTTCCCGGAGAGCGTCCATTTTTTCCTTCAACTTTTGCCTTCGTAACTGTTGGTACACGTAAATAATATTAATTGGAAAAAAAAGGAGGAATTTGGAAAAAAAGACAAATATTAATTGAAAGTACATAATTACCCTCTCGCTCAGGCTATGTGCTACAGCGCAACGAGTTTTTTTCTTGCGTTTGTTGCCCGCATCACTTGTCCCTTTTGCTCCATCGTCAGCGTGCTTCCAATTAGCGCCACTGGATTGGCCCTTCTCAAAACCATCATTTAGTGAAAATGAACTAGCTTCCTTCTGATTATTATTATTATTATTTGCACAATAAATTATAACTCCCAGGTTTTCATCGCTCTCTTTATTTTCTGCAGGAAAATAAAACCCACCAGCTTGATGATAATTCATATTTCAAGAAAATAAATATCGAATGTTTTGTATATTTGATGATTGAACCCCGAATTGTTGATGTATATATAGATAAGGTTAAGAGGAGGCATGGGCTTGATATATGGACATGAATACGTATAGTGTATATATATATATATATACAAACTCCAATTTCCAATGTCTGCATTTTGACAGTTGGATGTTGAATATATCTCTTCAATCACTCTCTTTAGAAACAGAAAAAAGAGTGAGGCTAAGGCGGCGATTAGATAACTAAGGAAATAACCTTTCCCTCCTCCAAAGGAAATCAGTAATTGAGAAAGTAATAATTGTTATAAAGTTAATATATTATTTTAATTTTTAAAAAAAGAATTATTATCGTTTGAATTTTATTTTCCTTTTTCATCTTTTTCGTTTTGATTCGGGTTTTACCCATCGTTTTTCATTTGGGAAAATTCTCAAATACTACCAAAACATCAATCTCAATTCCCATATAATCCAATAACTCTTTTTATTCCTATATAAATCAAATACTTCTCATTTAATACAAAATTGTATTTAAACTATCAAAATTACCCCTACATCTCTCTCTCTCTCTCTCCCCCCTAAATTAAATATGTTCCCATTAGACTATGTCCCAATTTGCTATTAGAAATCCCACTAATTTAGTAATTTGTCTAAATTATTAAACTATGTAAATTATGAGACTGAAAGTTAGMATATAAAGTCAACAAATAAGMCCACTATAATTATAATTTTGAAGTTGGAAAGGAGARAATATTAATTATAATTTTGAAGTCTTAATGTGAATGTAAATAAACTTGTATTCATATTTGTTTGTATAATTATAATTTAGAAATTAGACTTTTAAATCCTAATAACATGTACTTTTAAAGTATCAATGATTATAACCTAGGAAACTAACCAACAAATTAATTACTTAATACTAATAGTATTATTTAATAATTTATAACAATAGCTTGTAATTAATCCARCAAMTTAGTAAGTAATTTTTCAAAAATCGTGGAAAGTAGTTTTTAATTTTCCAAAAAATTTGTGAAGTAGTATGCAATTTATGCAAATTAGTTTGTAATTTTTCAGAAATTTTGTGAAGTAGTATGCAATTTATGCAAAGTAGTACCTAATTTCTCAAAAAATTATGCGAAGTAGTATGTAATTTCCCAAAAACTATACGAAGTAGTGTGTAATTTTTCAAAATTTACACGAGTAGTTTTGAAATTTACACGCGTAGTTCTGAAATTTACACGAGTAGTTCTGAATTTAAACGAGTAGTTCTGAATTTACACGAGTAGCTCTGAATTTTTGAAGAACAGAATAAAATAGTTAAAAGGGGTAATTTAGTATTCTTATATAAACAAAATAGTTTGTAATTTTAACAAAGTAGTACGTAGTTTGCAATCTGAACAAATTAGTTTGTAATTTTAATAGAGTAGTTCGTAATTAATCATGTAATAGCATTTCATATAATTTAGATTATGGAAAGATGATCTGTGGAACACAAAGACACCTAATTGTCATTTCTCCTACGTTTTTTTTGTAAAGTTGCAATTACCTTGTTTATCATATTTTTCTTTATTGGTTAGACTTCAAGTTTGGAAAAATTGAAATTGCATTAAATGAATTTTATTAGCAGTCATAATTTGATTGTTTCAACTCCTTCCCTTTAGAAGAATCTATTAAGGGTAGTTTAGTATATTATTATAGTGATTGGATTGTTATGGAATTTTTATATTCAATGGAGTTTTAGGGTAATTGATTTTATATTTTGTAGTATATGAGAATTTTCCCTTTTCATTTTTGGTTATATCGTTACTGCTTACGCCGTCATCGTCGTTGGTCGGTAAAAAAAGTTTCAAAACAATAAATTTGGTAGGTTGACAAATACATTTCTATATTTCTAAACGTGCATCGATAGATTTTTAAATATGCACCAATTAAAATTTAAATGAACGTTAATATTATTAACTAATATAACTTACATCATTTATATTTCACTCTCTCCTCAATTAATAATTCTCCTCTATTGAAATCTCTCTATAAGTTTAAAAAAATATAAATATTGTCAAAATAAATTACATCATATTATTTCTTACGACCTAAAAAATAATACTCATACCATTTTTCCCAACAAATTTGTACATTTAAAAATTCTAATTGAAATTATTGTGAAAAACCAAATAATAAAAAATAAAAACTCACTGCACATTTAGACGCATGTTATTTCACATTTAGAAAAACATTGGTGCATTATTAGAATGTCAACAATGTTTGCATTATATGTCATGTTTCTCCAAACCAATTTTCAAAAGTTTTATTGCACATTTAATAGTTTGTTAAAGCACATTTACATGTAGTTAAAGTATATAATAATACACGCTACACCCTACGATTCTTAATAAGTGTCGTTTTAAAATTTTTGTTCAAAATTAAGGAATATAATATTTGACCAATACATCCTCAATCAATTAATAATCACATTTAATCACTCTCATTCTTTCTCTTTAGTTATTCTATTAATATAAACTTGTTTATATTATTTTAAAATAAACGGGGATAAAACTGAAATAAAGTGGTAAAATATTTTAAAACGACACTTAATTTGTAATAAAATTGAGTGTTTAAAATGATATTTATTTTAAAACGGGTGGATTATATTTTTATTAGTCAACCATACTCCATTCAATTTACATCCATCAGATTTAAATCCAGTGAGTGACTAAAATTTATTCCTACACACTCATTTTAATAATTGAATTCATTTGATCAAATTCATATATATATATATATATATATATATATACACACACACACACACACACACACACGCAGGCGCGAAGGTGGGGTTATATAAATAGTAGCCAATGTTTTCCCCCAAAAATGGCATGCTAGAATAGTAATATGTTTTCATTAACTAAAAATGTAAAAATATTTATTTGGAAATAAGATTATAATTTCTTTTCCCTTTTTTATTAAATCGTGCATAGTTCTTATGGCGGTTTGTCATAAATTATAGTTTGTATTGTAAATTATGAAAAACGCAATTGTTTGGGGGAAAAAATAATTACCCCTTTTTGTAATTGAATACAAATATATATATATATATATATATATATATATATATATATATGTTTACATAGAATTTCAAACTAACAATTAGTGTTGGAGAATTATTGCCATATCATAGTAATACTATAAAAAATAATTAAGAAAGATTATAAATCTTAACAATAATGTGTTACACGCACGAGTACTTGTCATATGCCACGGTATATTCTTATGAACTGCAATTCATAAATATAAATTTGGTAATTGAATATCATTACAAAATGATTTCCAAAAAATGCAAGATGAAATTCTAACAATCACTGAATAAAACTACAACAGAATATCAGTGAATCATTTTCTACATGACCTCAGAAATTGTAAAAAAAATTAACCAAAAAAATATAAATTCTTTGATGTGCACTTAATTGCCCTATATAAATATATTCAAGTCTTGAAATTAATTCGCTTATGAATTCCTTAATTAATCAGCTTGATTCATTATATATACAAGGAGGCGATCACTCACTCTTTTACAATTTCTGTGTCTGCAAATGACATTGAAACTGCAATTAAGTATTTCGAAACATCAACATATGTTGTCAAAATACTCAGTCACACTACGAAAAGCATATTATCCCTCTTGTACATAGCACAGTTATAAATCACGTCTATTCCTTTTTATTATTTAATTATAAATATATTTTTCATTATTTGTGCAACAAACATGCACGCTTAAATGTGCATGATAGATATATTTATTACACAAGAAGATGTTGAATAGAATTTAAGAAATGTATTAAAAAAATTTTTAGGAAAATGTCAAATTGAATAGAATTTAAGAAATTAAATATTTTTTTAAAAAGAAAAAATCTTTTACTTAAACCAAGTGAAAAGGTAAATATATGCAGCACAATCAACCGTTCTATCGACTTCTGTTTTTCCTTTATTTTATTCTTTTTTCGAGGGAATCATTCAACTTCTATTTTTGGTAACCTGAAACTGGGGAATTGTGAACCGCTTAATTAATTTATGAGATATTATAATGCACCGATTCACGGATACTGTAATGGGAATAACCTTAGGTATGGGTTTGATTGAAGAATTTAACTTCTTTTGTATTTAAAGTTAAAAACGTATTTTTAAAATTAGAAAGTTTATGATTTTGAAAATAAGTTTCAATTTAACAATATTGATAATCAATGTTAACCAACATTAATTAACAACATCAACCAAAGTAAAAAAAATATATGCAGCGGAATAAATTATAAAAATACGATTTAACAAATTCAGTTCACAAGTAAATACTTGTGAACTTGGGTGTACAAACCCGAAAACTATATTACTTTCACTTCACATTCAATACAAAATATAAAGTAATATATGAAAACTAAATATCAAGAAACTTGATACTAAATACTTGTTGCCGGAATGGCAAGATCTTATTCGCCGGTCACGCAATTTCAAAGATCTTGTTTATCACGAACGTTGGCTCCAAGTAACTCTATCGTGTTCTTCTTCTCTTGTGCGTCTTCCTTGCGTCTTGCGTCCTTCAAGAAAACCCTCTTCCTGATCTCTAAAAAACCGTACCTAAGTATAGGAATTCTTATGTCTTAAATAGACAACTAAGAATCCTAAACTTGGTAAAATTATAAAAACAAATCCTAAACACAATTTAGGAATAATTAAAATCTTGTACATAAACTAGGAAACATAATATTGTCCTAAATCTAGTTTCCTAACTTATTTTGTGCCCAAGAAAGACAAATAACAAAATAGGAATTATGCCAAGAATAAATTCCTCAACAATCTTCCCCTTTTGCCTTTCTGGACAAAACACTAAGACGCAAACACAAATGAAAATAAAAATACTAACTCCCCCTAAATTAGAGAACTCCTCCTAATCAAAACACCCAATGTTGTTAAAACTCAAACCAACATTACAAATCAACATTGTTCAAAAAACTTATCAAAACAAACTGCCAAGGAACCTATTGACCTCGAACCCTCTTTGAACGACGAGGGGATGTCGAAGTTCCTTCACCACCTTCCGTTCTCTTCCTCTTCTACATTCGCAGCATTCTCCTCAAAGCCTTATCGCGAGCGCGAATTCATTTTCTCCTCCTTTCCTGAGCAAGGCTCGCCAAGGCTTCGGCAGCAACAACATCGTCAGCAATATCCTCGGCAGCAACATCTTTTGCATCTTCATTTGCTCCCCCTATGTCCGCGTCAAGTTCCTATCCCCCTTTTTGACCAGAAAGGGAAAGGGCCTCCAAAAGTGAGCAACGAAGCGCCTGTAGCCTAGAAATCTGCAAATCAATGGAAGCAACATGCGTACGCAGGAGCTGCGCAGGAATGCAAACCATGTTGGGATCGTCCCTCCCAACATCACTATCAACATCAGCAAGAATTGGAGCCTGCCAAGGCAAATCGATCACCCTAGCACCAGTTGTATGTTGGCCTCGGAAAACAAACTAATCCGCATCACCAGTGAGCACATCATCTGGGAGAAGCGTCAGACCTTGGTTCTTCAACAAGCTGAAAATAAGAGAGGGAAAATACAACGAGGCGGCATACCTTGATGTGGCAAACTTAGTCACAATATCAAAAACATGGTGCCCGAAACTGAACTTAAAACCCTTCTCAAGCCTAAACAAAAACTGGGCCTGAGGCCGAGTCACACAAGTGGTGTTCTTGGAAAGGACCCAGTTGCAAAGAGCCACTTTATGCATAATAGAATAAAGAGACGAGAGCCTAGTGCTCGGCAGTTGCTCAAACCAGGAATGCACCATACCACCAAATAAAAAAGACACAACCTCATCCATATCATCCACATTAGACACACCCCGAAACGGTTCAGTCCCAAAGAACTCATCAATCAAATCAGGGGTGAAAGCAAAGACACTGCCACGCACAAAAACTTTGCCATAGTTCACAGAGCTCAAATCAACAATCGAGGGCAACATGTTCGCATAGAACTCAAGAACTATGTCCCTAACAAATGGTACGGCAGTGGAGACTGTGGAATACATACATTGAAATCGGAGGTAGGCTATCAGATTGTGGCGCTCAAACAAATCAACTGGCACTCTCCTCTCGGCAATCATGTGTCGTGTTTGATAAACATCAAACAACTCAGCAGCTTCCGCAGTTAAAAACTTCTCCGAAAAGGGCTCCATGTCCTCAATCTCGGGTGTTGGAGTAGCAGTTCCAGAAGAGGACTGGGAGTGAGCACAGGCAGCCGAAGAGGACTGCGTGGGAGTATGAGATGGAATGGGAACAGAGGCAGTGCGGGAGGACGAGACAGACTGTGAGCGATGCGATGTTGGCAAGGGACTACCAACATGACTAGCAACATTCTCCTTTGCAGCAGCCTTCTTTTTCTTCTTGTCCTTTTTGCATGCAACAAGGATATCTTTCAAGGGCACATCGAATGACGAATTAGGCAAATACTCAAAAAGACCTGTGTCAAACTCAGGTGAAGCAGCAGGAACTGGAGATGGCGGGGGATCATCGGCAAGCGGCTTGGCAGAACTTGTAACCTCGCCGGTGATAAAATCTAGGACAGTGTAAGGGGGAGAAGAGTACTCAGTAGCAGTTGATCCAGGAGAGACTTTGACCTTTGCCTGGCTGGGAGAGACACTGTCTTTCGTCAGACTGGGTCTCCTGTCGGCTTTACGAACAAGCTACTTCCGGCGAGTAAACCTCTTCTTCTCCGTCAGATTGGGAGCATAAGCATACAGCGGCACATCTCCGGCAATCAGAGCAGTAGGCTCAAAATCATGATCATCAGGGTCAGACTCCACCACAACATCCTCTTAGAGGTTCATGTATTCGATAGGCACGTGGCGATGCGGACCAGCCGTGCTTTTTGGGACCGCGGGCGGCACAACGCCGGACGGTATGTTGCGAAGGCGCCTAGACCGCTTAAAGGTTGGGTTCCCCACGCGGCCAAAAGTCTAAGCCACAAAAGTTAAATCCGGGGGATTATCGACGTCAATTCCGTTCCCGGGCTGTCCAGGGAATACTTGAGCAACCGGCGTAGCGTCGACCGGCGATGGAACAGGCACGGCAGCGAGGGAAACAGGCGCAGGCGATTGTTGCGGCGATGTTGATAGTGGTGGGTTTGAAGAACTACCACCACCAATCTCTTCACGAATATCAAGGCCACCAATTTTTGGGAACGGCAGCGGGACCTGGTCGCCGGAGCGGCGAACCTCTTCTGGCAGTTCTGGGACAGTCGACAATGAAGAGCTGGTCATCCTGCAAAATTTCCCAAACACACACAACCAAGAAACAAAATAACCGAGAGAATTTGAGAGAGGTAAGGATTCTTAGAGTTTTAATCCGAAAGGGTTTGCAATTGTGAGCCAACGGTAAAAGTCAAATCAGCTTTTTATCCTTCCAAAAAGTGACCGTTGCACACAAGGAGAGAGAAGGTAAGTATAAGGAAAATACCCCAAAAAAAATTACCGTCCGATTTTTGTCTATTAAAAATACGATTTTTGTTTCCATATAAAAAGTGCCACTCCTCCTAGAATTAGGCTACGTGAACACACAACCTATCCCACTAACTCTTTCCATAATCTCTCTTTCTCTCTCTCTCTCTTTTTTTTTTTTAAATTGCACAACTTAATCTACAAAATAGGCAAAAAATACAAAGCTGATTTCAATGAACCATCAGCACAGTTTTACCTATCTTGTGCAATGTTAATTTTCACTCACCAAATTCACCTCGTTATTACCTGTCCAGCCGTCCGATTATAACTCCACTGAAATACTTGGTTAGCTCAATTCAAAACAAAATTAAGAGATTTAAAGTAAGACAAAAACATAAGAAACAAAACGCACAGCAAGATGGCATCTTCACAAAGTATGAATATCCTACGGGATGCCTAAAAATCATGACCTAAAAGGTTAAAACAGAACACATTATGATTTCAGTATTTTGATCCAATGTTGCTTTTTATTACTAATAACATTATAAACCAACATTGCCCTAGGTGAAGTCAATGAAAACTTACCCCTTAACCCAAGTTAATGACTACGTCAAAATCTCTCAAAAAGGCGATTTTTAAAGAATGGAACATTTTGAGTCCAGATTTGCTTCATCCTTGAAGGGATTTAAATCTTTTAATCTTCAGCAACTGATGTTAAACGCCTCTTGTTTTTGGACCTGGGAGAAAACCAGTTTCTGCGGGCAAGTCCCACAATCACCTAATTTCGAAGAGGTTGGTTCTTTTTGTCATTACTTTTATTGCAACAGAGGACCTTTTTGCACTTTCAATTCAAACTCAATGCATTAGTATAATGTATGAAAAGAAAGATAAAAATGCATGCAAAATAATACAGATGTTGTGACTGATGTTGATAAGTAGT
>BMAC01000030.1:1768872-1786974 GCA_014905375.1 Phtheirospermum japonicum | reverse complement strand
AATCTCATCATTTCACGACCAAGGCGGGGAGGGGTGCGCCTCGGCGTTGTGGAACCACGGGCGTCGGGCGTCGATCGTTTAGCACGCGTTTTCTATTTTCTTTCGATTTTAGATGAAAAAATAGAAAAAAACTCAAAAAAGTAGAAAAAAAAATCAAGAAATTACGACCGGGGCGGGGAGGGGTGCGCCTCGGCTTTTCAAAAATAAATCCTATTTTTCTTTTACTTTTTTCTATTTTTTAAAATTTCCGAGGGAATCATTATTCCCCCGGTTTCATACCGAGGGAAATAAAAAAAAATAGAAAAATCGTAAAAATGAAACCAATCCTATAATATTAGGCACGTGGGGTGGTTTTGACCCGATTTCGATCGAAAAATACCAACGAGCACGTGCGTATCCATACGTGTCGTGGGATTCGACCGACAACAAGATACGATCGATCGATGAACTCCTTCGGTTGGAAACGCGAAGCGACGTGATTTTTTCATATTGGAGGAGGGGTGTGCCTCGGCGTCGTGGAACTACGGGGGTCGAGCGTCCATCGTTTAGGACGCGTTTTCTATTTTTTTCCGATTTTAAATAAAAAATGGAAAAAAAACTCGAAAAAATAGAAAAATTAGTAAAAAAAATAGAAACAAATCCCATCATTTCACGACCGGGGCGGGGAGGGGTGCACCTCGGCGTCGTGGAACCACGGACATCGGGCGTCGATCGTTTAGCACGCGTTTTCTATTTTTTTCGATTATAGATGAAAATAGAAAAAAAACTCAAAAAAATAGAAAAAATAGTAAAAAGTAGAAAAAAAAACCCCTTAGAAATTATGACCGGGGTGGGGAGGGGTGCGCCTCGGCGTCCCGGAATACAAATCCTATTTTTCTTCTATTTTTTTTCTTTTTTTATATTTTAAAATTTTCGAGGGAATCATTATTCCCTCGGTTTCATACCGAGGGATATTGCATTCCCTCAGTATGAAACCGAGGGAATAATGATTCCCTCAAAAATTTTAAAAAATAAAAAAATAGAAAAATAGAAAAATCGTAAGAATGAAACCAATCCTATCATCTTAGGCACGTGGGGTTGTTTTGACCCGATTTCGATCGAAAAATACCAACGAGCACGTGCGTACCACACGTGTCGTGGGATTCGACCAACAACAAGATACGATCAATCGATGAACTCCTTCGGTTGGAAACGCGAAGCGACGAAGCGTCGTGATTTTTCCATATTGGAGGAGGGGTGCGCCTCGGCGTCGTGGAACCACGGGGGTCGGGCGTCCATCGTTTAGGACGCGTTTTCTATTTTTTTTTTCAGATTTTAAATAAAAAAATGGAAAAAAAACTTGAAAAAATAGAAAAATTAGTAAAAAATAAAAATGAATCCCATCATTTCCCGACCAGGGCGGGGAGAGGTGCGCTTCGGCATCCCGGAAACAAACCCTATTTTTTTTCTATTTTTTATATTTTTTTAAAAAATTAAATTAAAAACCGAGGGAGATTAATTCACTCGGTTTTCCGAGGGACATCATTCCCTCGGAAATTTCTACCTAATTAAACCAGCGGGCATGCCTGCTGGTTTCACTACTCTGCGCAGCCAAAAAGGAAAAAATGAAGGGCAACCAAGACGAAAAAAAAAAAGAAAATGGAGCCACCACCGAACCACCGCCGCCTCCGCTCCGCCGCCTGCGGTCTCCGTCGCCGTTGAAGGTAAGTTGTTTGTTTGCTTTTTTTTTTTTTTGGTTTTTTATGTGTGTTTTGGGTTCAATCGGGTCGCTCTTCTCCAGAGCCGCCGTGTGCCGCCTCGAAGCTTGCCGCCGCCAGCAACCGAGCGTCGTCTTCCATCCGTCTGCATTCGCCACAGCAAACCGAGCACCATCGTCCGTCCGTGCGCCTTCACCGCAGCAACCGAGCGCCGCCGTCCATCCACAACCGCTCTCCGCCACATCAACCAGGCGCCCTTCTCCGCCCGCTGCATCAACCAAACGCCCTTCGTGCGTTTGCCAGGTTTTTTTTTTTATCATTTTTGTATATTATTTGTATGTATTAATTTAGTTTTTAATTTGTAATTATAGTTTAATATAGTTTTAATTTCCAATAGGGTTTCAATTTAGGTTTTAATTTTTAATTAGGGTTTCAATTTAGGACTTAATTTCCAATCAGGGTTTCAGTTTAGGGCTTAATTTCCAATTAGGGTTACAATTTAGGATTTAATTTATGGATTAATATATAATTAAGATTCAATTCAGGATAATTACATAATTAGATTTTAATTTAGGAATAATTACATAATTAGGGTTCAATTCAGAATAATTACATTATTAGGGTTTAATTTAGGAATAATTACATAATTAGGGTTCAATTTAGGAATAATTATATTATTAGGTTCAATTTAGGAATAATCAATTAATTAGGGTTCAATTTAGGAATAATTACATAATTAGGGTTCAATTTAGGAATAATTATATAATTAGGTTTCAATTTACGAATAATTACATTGTTAGGGTTCAATTTAGGAATAATTACATAATTAGGGTTCAATTTAGGAATAATCAATTAATTAGGGTTCAATTTAGGAATAATTACATAATTAGGGTTCAGTTTAGGAATAATTACATAATTAGGGTTCAATTTAGGAATAATTACATTGTTAGGTTCAATTTAGGAATAATTACATTATATTGTATATATATTGTTCATGCATAGGAGGCCGTGGTGATCGGCCGGGGTTTAATTTTGTTTATATATATTATTGTCATTGGCGTTGTTGGTTGTATACCGTCGGATGTTGACGTGGGTTACGGCGCCGGCCGGGAGGTGTTGTCCCTCCAATAGCGGGTTTTCAATTTTTTTCTAAAAACATGATAGGGTGTCACGTGATTTTATTTAAGTTTTCAAAATATTTTTCAAAAATGTGACGGTGGTAACTGCTTATTTGGAACCTTGGCGAAGTGACGCGATGCATATAGATCACTTGTTTGAGAATTAATATCATATAGAAAAATTTGAAACTAAGTTTCGGATTATTCTAATATTCCTTAGACCCGTTTTAGATTTAGTATCAAATATAGAGTTTGATACTAAATTTCGAATTGTCCCATTTTGGACAGTTTGAGAATGTGACTTGTAGTATGGTTATCTTATTTGTGTGTATATTTTTTTTTTTAGTTTTGAAATTTCGGTTTTTGCTTCTCTCTAATTGTTCTCGGGTGCACTGAAATATATGTGCACTACGAGAACTGAGGGGAGATGCTGCCGAAATTTTGAATCTAAGAAAAATGCATATTTTAAGATAATTCATACTACTAAATGTCACGTTCTTGAATGGGATAGAAGCATTACCAATTATAACTCGAATTACTCATTCTTCTCGTAATGCTGCCGAAATTTTGCCACCTTCTTTAATTCTAGAACACGCTTAACACTAAAAAATTTGACAACCGTATAATATTAAGATGAGTTCTGATCGTAGTTGGATGTACGAGCAAATCAATGACGGCTTTTTAAGTAAAAAAATTCATGGCAGGACTTGAGAGTTTTATTAAATTTGCGGAAGCACATTCCGCTCATAAGGATGGACAGAGATTGGAATGTCCTTGTAATCGTAGTAGATGTAGGAATAGAATCTACCTGGACGTCAATGAGATTAAGTACCACCTGGTGAAACACGGGTTCGTGTCGAATTACTATAGATGGATTTACCACGGAGAAACCCGGCTCGCCACCTCTGGATGCCATCACGATTTTCATGCTGGAGGACCCTCTTACATCCCTTCTAAAGAATCATCAAATGCGTACATTAATATGGTTCAAGATGCAGCTGGTCCCGACTTTGATGTGGTGGCCGATGTGGAAGAGTCGCCGAATGCTGAGGCTCAAAAGTTTTACGACATGTTGAAAGCTGGAAATCAGCAATTGTATCCGGGGTGCGAAGCACATACTCAGTTGTCATTAGTTTCCTATCTCATGAATTTGAAATCAGAGAATCACATGTCTCAAAAGTACTATGATAAATTGAGTGAATTAATCAAGGAGAAAATGAAAATTCCTTGAGCATGATCATCGTTTTCGAAAAGATAAACGACAATTTCGAAAAAGAAGATCTGTGGAGACTCCACCGCCGGAAGTGCGCCCAGGGATAGAAGTTTTGGCAGAAATAGAAAGATTGGGGCTTCTGAAAGTCACTGAACTGGATGCAGCACTCGTTAATCCGTAAATATCCCGAACATCTGGTTGGAGAAAACGATGCATTTTCTAGGATCTGCCATATTGGAGGACAAATCTAATTCGTCACAATTTAGATGTTATGCACATCGAAAAAAATGTGTTTGACAATGTTTTAAATATGGTGATGAATGCCAAAAGGAAAACCAAGGACACGCATAAATCTAGGGAAGATTTGAATGAGTATTGTAATCGCCCAGAGTTGGCGCCAGATGGGTCGGCAAAGTGTCCTAATGCCTGTTACACACTTGATAAGCCGTCGAAAGCTATCGTTTGCGATTGGGTGAAATCTCTTCGATTTCCAGATGGGTACGCATCAAACTT
The DNA here is from genome assembly GCA_014905375.1 of Phtheirospermum japonicum. NCBI lineage: Eukaryota > Viridiplantae > Streptophyta > Magnoliopsida > Lamiales > Orobanchaceae > Phtheirospermum > Phtheirospermum japonicum. The sequence goes on along the minus strand of BMAC01000030.1, from coordinate 1,782,433 downwards.
GGGGTGTTGCGTCGACATGAAGAAATCTAAATTGATCGGGATAAAAAGTCATGATTGTCATGTATTCATACAGAGGTTGATACCAATAGCCTTTCGTGAACTGCTTCCTCCGAACGTGTGGAAGACTCTAACCGAATTGAGTTTGTTTTTCAAAGATCTCACATCAATAGTCATTCGCACCGAAGATATGAGTCAACTTGAGCGTGAAATTGCGTTAATATTGTGTCAACTGGAACTGATCTTCCCTCCAAGTTTTTTTGACTCGATGGAGCATATGCCCGTTCATCTTACGTATGAAGCAAGAATTGATGGCCCAGTACAGTATAGATGGATGTACCCATTCGAGAGGTATTTTCGCAAACTAAAGAACATCGTGAAAAATAAGGCGAGTGTTGAAGGGTCGATAGCAAACGCATGTCTGGTCGACGAGGCATCTACTTTTAGTTCGTACTATTTGAAGATCACGTTTCAACTAAAAGAACAAATTTGCCTAGAAATGACGATGGTTAGAATTGTGTGGATGAAGTTGATGAAATTCCCTCGGCATTTAAGAAATGTGGAGAGACGTTTGGTACAAAGGGAAAAATATTTCTAAGCGAAAAAGAATACAGCGCCGCAAGGATATACGTGTTGCTAAATTGTGTGGAGGTCGAAGAATATGTTAGGTATGAATACTCATTCCAATTTATAATGTCAATTTATACATATATATAAATGAACTAATACTTTTTTCCTCAATTATGTAACATTATATGTAGTATTTACACGAAGAGCATTCAGTGTCTCCACCCAAACATTAATGATGATCAGATCAACGAACAATTGGAAAATGAATTTGCCAATTGGTTCAAACATTATGTAAGACGTTCGATACCAAGATGCATATCATATAATTATGGTATCTATTTATATATTATATTTCCAAAATTAAAAATAATTTGTCAATGCCATAGGCTAGAGATCGTTCGAACAATGTGATCGACGAGAACATTAAGAGTTTAGTTGAGGGTCCATCAAAATGTGTGAAAACGTATACCTGATGTGAGATAAATGGTTATAGATTTCACACATTGGAGCACGGATCTAACAAATCAGCATCGAGCAGTGGAGTATGTATTAAAGGGTCAACTATTGGGGCAACCGAATATGATTATTACGGTCGTCTCCTAGAAATTGTGCAGATCGAATACACCGGCCGAACAGAGAAAAACACACTATTGTTCAATTGCTAATGGTTTGATCCAACAACTGCAAGCACAAAAGTCCATCCAAATTATAAGATTGTCGATATCAATCATAAGCGTAGGTTCAATCGATATGAACCTTTTGTACTTGCTTCTCAAGCTGAAAAAGTATACTATTGTGCATACCCAAGTTTGCGACGAGACAAATTGAACTAGTGGGCAATGTGTAAAATCAAGGCGCGATCAAATGTTGAGTTTATCGAGCCTCTACCAGAAGAATCATTTCAAGAGGAAGCTATAGATACACGCAGTCCGATTCAACTCGACGATGTCGACTTTCAGTTGCACGACCTCAATGATAATTACGTGGAGGAACTTGGTCATAACGAGACAAATAATGATACAGAAGAAGAGTTACTTACCGATCAAGATACAGATCAAGATACGGATGAAGATGAGTTTGGTGATACCTTTAATAGTGAAAGTGATTAGTTTGGTTGAAATATATGTAATTTATTCTTATTGTAAAACACACTTTTTTTTATAACTACTTTTTTTAATTTGGATTTATTAATACATTTGGTGTATAATATATACTTGTATTTTGTAAAATGCTCGTATTATTATCTAATAATTTTATCAGATGCCATTGCGTCGAGATTCTGGTAGCGTGGGTCGATCAGATATGGGGTCGGCTAATCGTTTAGCTGATTTCGACACCGAATACATGGGTCTCGGTACTGATCATCCAGCGCATACACCTTATCAGACCCTGACGCAGACCCCGACGCCGATGTCGCATACACCGTCACAGACCCCATCCGACGCGGGTACATCACAGACCTCATCACGACGGCAGTTGGTCCCACCGCAGAGGGATGGAGTTCAGGTTTATATTGCAGGGAATAAGTAAGTAAATCAATGATTTTTAAAATTGTAATCATCATTATGATTAAATTTTATTCGTAACAAAAAAAAAACACAATTGAATACAGGCTGCAAAGTAGAGGGGGAAAGGTGTCCACTATACTCCTTATGATCTTTGAGAAGGATCTCCATCCCGCCGGGTGGTGCTATAAGTCGGTCCTCAGGAGGTTAAGAAGTTCTGATGGGATATGTTTAAGATAATTATTATTTTATGTCCAAATTTGTTAATATTACCGTAAAACCACAATCATATGTATCAATTGAATTGTAATTATTATTTTATTTTGCAGGATCTTTGTTATTGGGACCCGACGGCCTATAGTGATGAACAGATACAGGGAGTATTTTTTCTGATGATCAGGGTAGTCTACGGGAGGCAGCTTAACGAGTATAAGCAGTATGTTACCTCCCATGGTGGTAATAGACCGAACTACATCCCCGAGGAGGTCTTTAGGTAAACGATTATGTTATATGTTTTCTTATTAAATTAGAATTTTTTATTTATAACATATAATTTATACCATCTTATATATCATGCATCTTAACTAGGGCTTGGAAGGTCGAGTTGGATAAGCCCGAGAACAAGGCCAAGTCCGAGCAGTGCAGCGAGAACAGGAGGAGCGAGCCTGCTGGGCCGGGTACTGGGATGTCGAAGCACACGGGCGATGCAGCAGCAATACGCCGAGGAAAAGAGACAACGTGCGGAGGAGCGCCGGCAGCAGGAGGGATTTTCAGGCGTGGATGGATGCCCAGATGGCTGAAATGTATGCTCGTTTCCAGCAGTACCCCCCTCCCCATCCATAGGACAGTTTGATTTTTATATAAACTTTGTTACTGTGTCGAACGAATGTAATAATTCTTAAAATTTTAAATATTTTTATAATAATTAGTTTATTTATTTTTCTTTTCATTAATGATTCTTTTTTCCAGATTTTTGGGAATTTTAATAATTGAACAGGAATTAAAATTAAAATTGAAAATTAAAAATTATTAAAAAAAGAATAAAACCGAGGGGACAATCCCTCGGTAATCCCTCGGAAAATTCAAAAAAATTATTTAAAAAAAAAACGAGGGGAAATTCCCTCGAAAAAAACAAAAATCGAGGGAACAGTCTACCCTCGGAATACCGAGGGAAAATACAGCCATCGGTTTTCCGAGGAACTTATTCCCTCGGTATTCCGAGGGAATTCTCCCCTCGGTTTTTGAAGCCATCATCCCAAATGCCCAATGCATAACCAAATTAAACTCACGAATCCACCAACAAATCACTTACCAAACTGCATGTTCATTTTCAACAACAATCGGGGGCAGTGAGACTTCAATAGAAAACTTGTCCAATCGATGACCTCTTTCTTTATAACATCTCCTATTGCTGCAGCAAAATCAGTAGCATGCTTCTTTTTTGCCAACATTTTCTTGTCATCGTTATATACAAACTGCAATATTCCTACACAGGCACTGTGTCATGATCCCATGTTCGGAAATGGTAGAAAAGGGGAAAGGATTGGGGGAGAACCCTAATTTGGGAGAGGAAATGGAGAAAGGTAAAAAAATACGATCTTGGACTAAATTCGATAAACCAACAGAGACGAAAAGGTGCAGAGCGGGCAAAGGAAAAGAACCGGTTCGGAGGACGGGTCTGAACAAGGTGCTGGGCTGAAGATACTAATTGGAGAATGGGCCGCTGGCGTTTGGGCCCATGGAGGGAGTTAAATTAGGCCATTATGTAATCCCTTTTAATTTTTCAGCAAGTCCAATAGTAGGTATTTAGTGGGTAGTTTGGTAAATTCAATTAAGTGGTCCATACCACATGCAATATATGTATTCGTGAACAGTACTGAAGGGAATCAAGCAATTAGTTATACATTTTCTTGCCTCACTACTTTTTCTCTCTCCTCTAACTTTCTATCTTCTTCCCCAAGTTCCAAATCTCCAATTCCTGGTTCTTATTTACAGAAAATTGCATAATTACAAGAATAAACCCAACAAAACCATCTAAATTATTACAATAACCTAACATTTGGCACCAGAGCAATCGATCCTCGAACATGGCTGAGATTACCCATTTCGAAGACCTCCAAGAAGTTCAGAAAAAACTGGATCAAATCCTACAAATCGAAGCCCAAAAAAAGGAAGCATCATAAATTAAACTGCAGGAACAGATCTCAGAAATTCATTCAGAAACAAGGGCCCAAATCACACACATCAGGACAGATATTATGGAACAAAACCTTACCAGCAAGTTGGAGCACCTCACTGCTGCACTAGCCACCATCCAGATGCAGCTCCTTAACCCAGAGAAAGGAAGAGTTCAGTCTGAAGGAGAATCAATCTTAGGCAGGCCATTTTCCACACCTGCAAATGAAAAGGGACACAGTTCAAATACAAGCAGCAGGTTTAAACAGCAGATTGAATACTCAGGAACACACAACACACAACCAATGCCCAGAATTGATTTTTCCCACTTTGATGGCACACAACCCAGATCATGGATCCTTAAATACAATGGGTATTTCAAATTAGCACCTCCCATGTTAGATTCACAAAAGGTCACCTTAGCTGCTATGCACTTTGAAGGTAAAGCAGCTACGTGGTTTCAGAATTTCAGTGGCAATCAGAGTGAAATTTCAAGGGGGCAGTTTTTGGATATCATCTCAGCTAGGTTTGAACAACTTAAAGAAGCCAAGATAATTGCAGAATTTAACAAGCTGAAACACACGGGTTCTTACATGGATTATGTGGAGAAATTTGAGGAGCTTAAAGCCTGTATGCTGTTACTTAATCAAAGTTACTCAGAGGATTACTTTGTTACCAGTTTTACTAGTGGATTGTCTGAAGAGGTATAAGCCTTTGTTACTATGTTTGAGCCTGCAACTCTACAGCAAGCTGTTGACCTGGGAAAGAAACAACTAATTACATTGGAAGCTATCACCAAGAAGCTGAAGGGAACCCCCGGATTTACAAATTACCCTAAAAATAAACCCACAGAAGATACACCTATAAGAACAGTTCCCACCTACCCCCAGAAACCCCCAACTAAACTTCTGACCTCAGGAGAGATGGCAGCTAGAAGAGAAAGGGGATTATGCTACAATTGTGATGAGAATAGAATCAGCTATATGATAATGACTGAAGAGGAGGAGCTCAACCATTTGCAACATAATGAAGAAACAGATCTTGAGGCACCCGATATCATAGAGGAGGTAAAAATGTCTGTAAATGTTATCTCAGGTGAGGATGGTATTACTACTATGAGGGTTATTGGGCAACAAGGGGAAAACAAGCTGCATATCTTGATTGATTCAGGGAGTACCTTAAGCTTTATTCAAGAGAAGACTGCAGAGCAGTTGAGCTGTCACATGAGTTCAGCAAAACCCCTGTTGGTGAGGGTGGCAAATGGCAACAAGATGGTGAGTAATAAGTGTGTGGAGAAGTTTAAATGGGAAATACAGGGTCAACAATTTACCTATTCACTGAGGGTCCTACAAAATGAAGGATGTGACCTCATCTTAGGAGGGGACTGGCTCAAGTCCTGCACTCATATTGAGTTAGACTATGCTAAGATGGTCTTCACTGTAACATTAGGAGGCAAGAGAGTGAGGCTTTAGGCCCTGACATCCACTGCAGAGTGTAGACTCATTTCAGGGCCATCTCTGTACAAGTTGGTACATGAGGAGCAATATGCTCAAATTGAAGAAGTGTATTGGGTGTCCATGGCTAAAACAGATCAGGAAAGAAATGAGAATATGGGGGTATTATTGGAAAAGTACAAGGATATCTTTGAAGAACCTAAGGATCTACCACCAGGGAGAGGCATTGAACATCAGATTAATCTAAAACCTGGAAGTGACCCAAGGCATCAGTACCCTTACAGGACAACACATGACCATAAAGAGGCTATTGAACAGATAGTGAAGGATTTGTTGGAGGCAGGCATTATTCAAGACAGCAAGAGCCCCTTTACAGTTAAGTTGATTTTCGGCTTCATTTTTGAAGTTCTTGAGAGCTCCAATAGCCTCATCTTTACCTCTTAAAAGGTATATGTAACAATAACTTGTGCAATCGTCAATAAAAGTAATAAAATACTTTTTACCACCTCTTGTTTGTACAAACTTCAAATCACATACGTCCGTGTGAATTGATTCTAGAGGTGTCGTGCTCCTTTCTACCGATTTAAACGGTAATTTTGTCATTTTTGCTTCTACACATATTTCACACTTACTTTTATTAAAAAATTCATTTACCTTAAGTAAATTGAGATTTGACAAATGTTTTATTGCATTTAGATTAACATGGCCTAATCTACAATGCCATAAACTAGAGCACTCAGTCAAGTAAGAGGAATCAGAAGCAGTTTTATTAATGATAGGTTTTGGACGTATAGCCATTACACTGAGTTTGAACAGTCCATCTGTAAGGTAACCCTTTCCCAGAGGTGTTCCAAACTTAGACAATACAAACTTATTAGCCTCAAATACAAGTTTAAAACCATGACTAACTAGTATTGAACCAGAGACTAAATTCTTCCGGATGTCCGGAACGTGCAGCACCTCATTCAGAGTGATCTCCTTGCCAGAGGTCATTTTGAGGACAACCGATCCAACACCTGCAACTTGTGAAGACGCTTGGTTTCCCATGTTCAACTTCCTTCCCTCACAGGGATGGTATTTGGAGAACAAACTCTGGTCTGCACATACATGGGTAGTTGCAGCAGTGTCGACGAACCATTGACCACGGTTCTCGACCATGTTAGCTTCCTCAGTAATAACCGCAATGAGATCATCACTAGTCAGCTCTCTCTCGGCTAAGTGAGCACTTGGATTGCCCTTCTTTTTCTTTGGCTTGTGACAGTCCATAGACCTGTGTCCAGTTCTGCCACAATTGAAGCAGTCGCCGCTGAACTTCTGAGAAGAAGGAGCTTTCTTCTTTGCGTTGCCAGGATGCAGCCTCTTCTTCGAGTTATTTCCTCGTTCGAGTAGGTTCACCCGAGGTTCAACTGAACTTTTCGAATTCTGGTACTGAACTCGAACTTCGGACTCAATTCGTACCTTCCAGATAACATTTTCAAGAGACATCGCCTTTCGTTTGTGCTTGAGGTACGTCTTGAAGTCTTTATAGTTCGGTGGAAGCTTATCAATCATGGCAGCAGCCATGAAAGCATCCGGAAGAACCATTCCCTCGGCGTGGACGTCATTCACCAGCATTTGGAACTTTTGAACTTATTCCATAACCGGGCGAGAATCAACCATCTTGTAGTCCATGAAGTTTATGACTACAAATTTCCTAGTTCCAACCTCATCGGAGCTGTATTTCTTCTCAAGTGCCTCCCAAATCTTCTTGGAGGTCTTCACATCCGAGTACACGTTACTCAGGCTATCTTTTAGGCTACTTAAGAGAAAGCCTTTGCACAGATAGTCGCCGTTGTGCCAGTTATCGTAGGCGGAACGAACATTGAAGTTGGTCTCATACTCGTTCGGAGTGAGTGGTTCGTCTTCCTTCGCGAAGTTAGCGAATCGTAAGGTTAAACAACATCTTTTGTTTCCACTTCTTGAAGCCTTCACTAGTGAATTTTGGAGGTTCTCCGCGGTGGGCATGACCTGTGAGGAGTGCACCAGAGCGGTCATAGTTGGAACAAAGGTTCCCATCATACCCGTTGAATAGGTAACAGAGGAGTACGTCGGCAGAGCCGTTGTGAACATGCTTGGATCCGAGGTTCCCGTCATCACAGTCGAAGATGACACATTTTGGGCCGAAGTCCCCATCCCATAAGGGAATGAACCAGCAGCCGAAGCTGTGCTTGAGAACATGCTCGGAACCGTAGTTTCCGTCATCCAGTAGGATGGCTCACAGCCGAAGCTGACCCAGTTTGGACTGAAGTCCCCATCCCATAAGGGAACGATCCAGCAGCCGAAGCTATGCCCGAGTTCGGGTTGGTTGCCGAGAAGCGCCTTGACAGTGTCTCCAGGAGGGTGTCGATTGTCCCTTGGTTGAAGAGGAAGTCAGCATGACTCATTTTCGTGTTTGGCGTAGAGGCGCCAATCGTCGTGGTGTTCGTGACTGCAGAGGCAGTGGTCGTCGTCGAAATGGTGGAGGAAACGGCAAGAGCGGTTGAACTGATCGGAGTGCTGGAGGTCGACATTGTTTTCCAGTTTAGGGATATAACAAATTACAATAATTACAAATTTTGTCTTGCGATTGTTGGAAATATAACTTAGAGCACAAACAGGGAATAAATGTAAATCACAAACTGGAAAAATATAACAGAAATATTAATCAAGTCGAGTCGAGAAAATCTCTTCCCACAAGACGAAATTGCCCCGGTAGTGCTCTTCGTTTTAGGCAATTCGTCCCCAAAGGTAAAACGATTTTCGTCTCTGGTTTAACTGCACCGTTAGAAACCAGAGCTCCAGCAAACTCGAAGAAAATGGATCGAGCTACGTAAAAGGAAAATGCAGAAAGATATGTATGCTGAATGCTTGAGAGCTCAGGTGCCTGTATGTTTTTCAGGTGATTTTCGTGTCTGGAAAATGAAAGAGTACTCACCCTTTTATAGGGGTTCCAGTAGGAGGTAACAACAACCAGTTAAAGGTCATTAAGACATCCAAAAACGTACTTGGCACCTGACAGCATGAACATGTACAGGTTCGGCGTGTACATACAAACGCAGCCAGGAGAGTGGTCAAAGTAACGTCCATGCATGAATTAAATAGCATGACGTTTGACCTGAACGGTCAGGAGTTACAAAAATAATTGAAGTCCCAAGTCCCAGGGCCCAGGATCGAGGGCGAACCCAAGTTCAGAGCCCGCGTAAGCTTTGTTCACACAAAGCCCACAATACCCGCTGATCTACTTGATGTCCACTAATGAAATTAAATCATTATTAAACTCCTTTTCACATTGATTAACTTTCATTGTGGGATACCCAACAATGCATTTAAGCAACCGTTCAACTTTCAGGCATCATTTCTCACTCACCAATAATTGGATTTGAGAAATTCAAAAAACTACGATTAACTACACGACACGTAGATCGAGCCTATACAATTCGTTAACACGAATTTTCGCTGTACCATTAAATTGATTAAATACAATTTACAATATAATGTATTGTATTTAAAATAATATTATAAAATATATGTAATTAAATATTTTATCTAGGATCTAAATAATATAAAACAATAAAAATAAATAAATAAAAATATAGACTACCCTAACCGTAACCGTAACTAAAATGTGGCGAGACCTAGAAAAATGTCATGGTTTGTGGGGATTTTTTTGTTTTTTTTTTACTTAAATATATCTCATCAATTACTTTCCTTAGAAAATAAATATATTTTTCACTTAATTATTGCATGCAGGAATGAACACCTCCCTCATACGTCGACATATCCACCGTTCAGTCAAGTGACTCAACTTCTATTATTGGTAACTGAATGGGGAACTTTTTCTTAATAAATAAATAAAAACTGAATTGAAAATTGTGAACCGTTTGGGCCATGTTTATCAGAAGATGTTGATTAATTTATTACTCCATCGTTCCAAATTTACGAGTCATGTTTTGATTCTTACCTAAATTAAGAAGAGTATTGAAAATAACAAATCCACACTATATGACTTGATTTGTTTTTATTAAATAAAAAATTATTTATCACAAAATATTTATAAATAAAATTATAATAATAAAATAATAAGTAAAATAGTATCAAATATAAAAATTGTTCTATATGTTTCAGATATTTAAAAAACAATGGATTACATATTTGAAATGTAAGTAAGTAGATAATTTAGAAAATGACTACGGTGACGTGAAGGCATTATGATCCTCACTCTCTCAATATTTAGATTCACCAATTTGCCAATATTTGTAATTAACTTTTAATCCAATTGTAATGATTAAATAAAGAATTGTGCATTCACGGCACCGAAGTTTCTGATAATTTAATGCATGAATATTGTTTTCGGAATAATTATTGGTATATGTTTGATTGAAAATTTTTAATTTATTTTTCTTTAAAATAAAAAATAAATATTTACTAACATTATCTAACTTGGAAATTGATTTACATTTTAAAGAATTAATTACAAAAATTGTAGTGTAAAACGTTTGAAAATAGTGTAAATAGTTATGAAAACTATGAGAATGTATGTATATATTTTAGAAATGACTACGGTGCCGTGAAGGCACCATACCTCCACCCCCTCCTATATTTACAATCGTTAATTTTTTAATATTAAAAGTCTAAATTTAATCTGATGGTTCCCATTAATTGAGGAATGATGCCTTCACAGCACCATGGAAGTTCCCTATATTTTATTCTATTTTTTCTAATTTTCGACTATTGTGTAAAATAAAATTATGTTTCTTCAGTGAGTTTTTATTAAAAATTAAACTATTTTCATTGGAAATTAAAATTTTAGACAATTTACCAAATACTTTTCATTATAACCACGAAAACTTATATGAAAATATACTAAAACAACGTAAATATATTTAAAAAACAACAATAACTTTTTTCATTTCCAATCATAATTCTCAGATAAGTTATGAAACATATTTTCAATTTTCACACGAAAATCAATGACTTTTCAATTATAATTTATTTCCCACTGAAAACTGAAAAATGGAATGGAAACAATTTTACCATGGCTTTTCACCTTTAAAAGTATGTGTTCGCCTATTTTCTTAACATCGCAAGTATACGATTTTTTTTTTTTAAAAAAAAAACAGTAAGTGAATAAGGTCGTCTCACATATGACTAAATAATTATCCTGCTAATTACTACGAATATCATAATATCAACTATATTTTAAAAATCGAATTAAAGGTGGGCTAAGTTAAACTAAATAAATAAAAATTAATAAATAGACAAAATATCGCAATTAAGCAACTAGAAATAATATTGAGAGAAATTAAATGACATGTAAAGATTCCAAGACAATCATTTCAATTGCTATCTTTATTTAATCAAACAGCCTATAATTGAACCTATATTTTCTTCCCTATAAAACATCTTAAATATCAATTCACTTTTGTGAATTAAAATAATATGTTGATTAAAATCTACAAAATTGGCGTCACCGCTCAAACTACGAATTCTAACTCCAAAATGCACTCAAGATCGAAGTCTTACAATAGGAATAAACTTCACAATTTAAGCAAAACAATTCATGTCAAATATATAAGACCTAGGCTTTATTCTTCCAAATAAAGTTAATATTAGGGAAAAAAAATTCTCTGCCAATTGTGTTTTGTAGCGTTTTTATGGTTTGCAACCTAATATTTTTTTTTGTTGTTGTTATTAACAACCCAAAATATGCGGGTTTTGCTCTTTGCAACCTTCAGACTATTTTTCATTTAAAAAATTGTTGAATCGAAGCACGTAAACCTCATGCCCCATTCTAAAAATATGAAAACATTACCCAACATAATAATTGATGATGAGGCATGAGGTTTAAATGCTTCGATTCAACCATTTTTTTGCAAACTATAAAAATACTATAAGTACAGGTGATAAATAATATTTTTCCCTTAATGTTATATTAAACATGTAAAGACCGTGGCCAAAAGTTAAAACAAGCAATTGACACAAGATACTTGAATAATGCTTAGAATATAAAAATCAATTAAAAGGAATTGTAATGGAACAAAGATATCAATCTACTCCAGTGTGTCGGAATCTAAGATGTTTAGATGGACATGGTTATAAAATAATCCAGATACAAATTAAATCTAGACATATTCAAGTTAAGGGAAAGTGAAAGAATAATATAGAAAAAGAAGCAGCAGAAGCCGCTATGAATCTCGCGATCTGCTGGACGTGAATTCTCTTCTCGCACTTGCTCAAGTGACCAAATTCTCTATTTTATATGTTTCTAGGTCAAAAAGTCGTGTTTTTCTTGAATGGGACGCACCATGGCCTTTTATAATGCTTCAACTCATTGTGAAAGAAGGGAAATTGCGTCAAGCTCTCGCAACGACCTAACGGCGACGCATGGACATCATGCAAGGACATCACTTCTCATCCATGCAGATTTCATTGGAACATTTCATACTTAGCACGGACAGCACCACACAGACATCAGTGTATTAGGAGATATTAGGTGATATTATATTATTTGATTTTATATTATTTGATTCCTGTATTAATTATTTTATTATCTTTAGGAGATATTATTTTATTTGATATTATATTATTTGATTCATGTAATTATTGTACCTTGTATAAATACCTCTCTTGTAATGATAATGTTTATCAATCCAATTATTCTATTCTCACATGGTATCGAGCCTCTAGGGTTTTCGTCACACCCTACAACCGGAACCAATTTTTTTTTCCTTCCCACATTTTTTTTCTCCAGCAAAATGGCTGCGATATCGGACGTAGTTTCAATCAACGCTTCTGCGCAAATCCCATTGAAGTTTGATTCCACCAACTACACTTCTTGGAGGTTTCAATTCGAAGCGCTACTTGCCGCCTATGAATTGACTGGCTACATCGATGGTACCCTGCCCTGCCCACCTCCATCCAATATAACTGGAACCACATCAACACCGAACCCGGGGTATTCGCTTTGGGTTCGCCAGGACAAGCTCCTCCTCTCGACAATCATTGGATCGCTCACGCCATCGCTTATCCCTTTCATTGCCACAGCCAAAACGTCTAAGGCCGCGTGGGATATCCTGGCCAACACGTATGGGCGCCCCTCTCGTGGTAGGATATTGGCTCTCAAAAATCGGTTACAAAACCCAGTCAAGAGTAATCAAACCATTACGCAATTCTTACATGGAATCAAGGGCACAGTGGATGAACTCGCTTTATTAGGATCAACTATGGATTTGGAGGATATTGTTCTCAAAGTCCTCAATGGCCTCGATGATCAATATCGTGAGTTATCAAACGCCATTCAAGCTCGCGAAATGCCGGTGTCGTTTGACGAACTTCATGAAAAGCTTTTAAATTTTGAAGCTCAACTGCTCACTCGTCCTGCTGCGGTTAGTCCTCAGCTACTCACTGCATTCGCCGATGGTCGCTTCCCGACGTCTGGCAACTTTGGTCGTGGTGGCCACAATTTCTCACGTGGTCGGGGAAAGGATTTCGGAGGTCGCAAATCCAACGCTAAAAGATTTCAAGTCTCCAATAGTTCATCTAACCCTAACCCTCGCCCGTACAAAGGATGGTGTCAACTCTGCGAGGAGACAGGTCACTCGGCTAAACGGTGCCCCAACTTCAACTCCCAACCATTTGCTGCACATGGAGTTTCACCTCAACCCACCGCCCGCCCAACTACAGCTCCACCGTTTGCCCACACCGCTGCTCACCCACTGGCCTCCGCTTCTGAGGATTGGATTCTTGACTCCGGCGCATCACATCACATCACTACTGACCTCGCAAATCTCTCACTTCATTCGCCATATGAGGGTCAGGATGATGTCATCATTGGTAACGGTT
>BMAC01000030.1:1740553-1768467 GCA_014905375.1 Phtheirospermum japonicum | reverse complement strand
TTCAACTGACACTTGCATTTCGTGCAAGGTGAATAAAAGCCACAAACTGCCATTTAAAGATTCTAGTTTGTCATCTACTTCTCCGTTGGAGTTAATTTTTTTCGATGTTTGAACATCCCCTATTTTGTCGATTGATGGTTTTAAATATTATGTTATCTTTGTTGATCACTTCACTAAGTATGTTTGGTTTTATCCTTTACGTCGTAAGTCGGACGTATTGATGACATTCACTCAATTTAAAGCCTTAGTTGAAAATTATTTTACACGTCCAATTATCTCGTTTTACTCGGACAATGGAGGAGAGTTTCTTGCCCTTCGTCCTATTTTTGCTTCTAGTGGCATCACACACCTCACTTCTCCTCCTCATACTCCTGAACACAATGGGTATGCTGAACGACGATATCGACATATTGTTGAAACCGGTTTAACTCTTCTTCATCAAGCCTCTATACCGCTCACCTTTTGGCCGTATGGTTTTACTACGGCCGTTTATCTTATAAATCGTATGCCTAAGACCAACCTCTCTATGCTCTCCTCGTTTGAGCGTCTATTTAGTCGTTCACCTAACCTTGCCAAACTCCGCGTCTTTGGCTGTCTTTGTTTCCCCTGGCTCCGCCCGTACTCTAATAACAAGCTCGATAATCGGTCTCGACCTTGTGTTTTCCTTGGTTACTCGCAAACTCAAAGTGCCTACCTATGTTATGATCCGTCTTCATCTAACGTGTTTATATCTCGTCATGTTGAGTTTGATGAGTCTATCTTCCCTTTTTCGAGTATTTTGCATAAATCTGATGAGTCTGCTCAACCTTCCGATCGGATCACTGCAGAATTCCGGTCGGACAAAACCTACTGCCCTCCCGTCCGATCGGATAACAGGTCCTTCCGACCGGATGAAACCTACTGTCCTTCCGACCGATCGGATAACATGCCATTCCGATCGGACTCTACTCAGCAACTACCCCTTCCGGTGCTTGTGGTTTCCCCAACTCCTGTGGCCGCACCCCCGGACGATGTTCCTTCACTGACTGCTGTGTCCCATGCCTCACCGCTTCACTCAACGTGTATAACTGAAAATCTACCTCTGCCCCCGGTGGCCCCTCAACCAATGCGCACTCGGTCAAAAAATCAGATTCACAAACCCAATACTCGGTATGCTCTTGAAGCCTCTGTTTCCTTATCTAATGTTGAGCCCTCTAATATCACTCAGGCTCTCAAAGATCCGCGTTGGAGATCAGCCATGTCAGCCGAATTTGATGCACTCTTACATAATAATACTTGGGATCTTGTGTCGCCTGATTCATCCCTCAATGTAGTTGGTTGTAAGTGGGTATTTCGTGTAAAACATAACCCGGATGGATCTCTGGACCGTTTTAAAGCTCGACTTGTGGCTAAGGGTTTTCATCAAAGGCCTGGTGTTGACTTCTTTGATACATTTAGCCCAATTGTTAAACCGACTACCGTTCGTCTTATTCTCAGTGTTGCCTTATCTCGAGGATGGTCACTTCGTCAACTCGATGTCAATAATGCTTTTCTTCAGGGCCGTCTGGAGGAAGAAGTCTACATGGAACAACCACCCGGTTTTGTTGATGTCAAGTACCAGGTTATGTATGCAAGCTTAATCGTGCTATATATGGTCTCAAGCAGGCACCTCGTGCCTGGTATGTAGAACTTAAACGGTTCTTAATTGACATGGGCTTCGTCAACTCGCGGTCGGATACGTCTCTATTTGTTTTTCGTCACTCGGGTATTACAGCCTACTTTCTTGTCTACGTGGATGATTTGATTCTCACGGGTAGCGACTCAGCCTTTCTCAATCGTGTTGTTGACGCACTTGCCACTCGTTTTTCGATCAAAGACTTGGGCGCTCTCTCTTATTTTCTTGGCATTGAAGTCTTGTCYGACTCCCRCGGCTGTATTTTATCTCAACGCAAGTATATCATTGATCTCCTAGCAAGACATGGTATGCTTGATGCGAAACCGGTTCCTACACCGCTTGCACCAACTTCACGTCTTCGATTGGCCGACGGCTCTGGGTTAATCGATTCTACACGGTATCGGAAAGTTGTTGGCGCTTTACAGTACCTTCTAATTACTCGTCCAGACATTGCATTTGCAGTCAATAAACTATCACAATTCATGCACTCTCCTACTAGTATTCATTGGGGAGCAGTGAAACGACTCCTTCGGTACCTAAATGGTACTCGTCATGTTGGGCTTTGTCTTCGTCCTCACCAATCGTTTGATCTTCATTGCTTCTCTAATGCTGACTGGGGAGGGGATAGCGATGATCACTCTTCTACTGGTGCCTATGTTGTCTTTCTGGGTCCTAATCCGATCTCTTGGAGCTCCAAGAAACAACGCTCGATTGCTCGGTCCTCGACAGAAGCCAAATATCGGGCCATTGCGGCAGCTTCTGCTGAAGTTCAATGGCTTCGGTCGCTTCTAAGAGAGTTACATGTGGAGCTACCTTCTACTCCAGCGGTGTACAGTGACAATCTTGGGGCCACTTACGTATGTGCTAATCCAGTGTTTCACTCACGTATGAAACACATAGCTATAGATTTTCACTTTGTTCGTGACTTGGTTCAGTCCTCTCAGTTGCGAGTTTCTCATATCTCTTCTTCTGATCAGCTAGCCGATGCACTAACCAAGCCACTGCCATCTCCTCGTCTTCGTCTACTCATGTCCAAGATTGGTGTTTCTGTCGGCGCACCATCTTGAGGGGGCCTATTAGAAGATATTATGAGATATTATATTATTTGATTTTATATTATTTGATTCCTGTATTAATTATTTTATTATCTTTAGGAGATATTATTTTATTTGATGTTATATTATTTGATTCATGTAATTATTGTACCTTGTATAAATACCCCTCTTGTAATGATAATGTTTATAAATCCAATTATTCTATTCTCACACAGTGACTTTCGTGTTTGTTGTATGCGTGCCTCTATGCACATTGCTCAATTTCTTGCCCTTGTTCCATCTTGATGCCCCTTGAGACCGTTGCTTGTGCATGTGTACTCAATAACTTCAATTGATCAGGGTAAAAGTCATGTTTGCTACTCAATACTTAAAAAAATCACGATAATTCGATAAAAATTCTACAATATGAGCACCGCATAATCTCATCCAATATAAATGAAATAAATGGTTTAGAATGTGATTAAGCACTCTAAAGCTTTAGATACAACCTAAAATATGTCCATAATACACACTACAAAAAAACCCGGCAATACTGACGGCCAAATCCGTCAGGATTCCGTCAGTATAGAGAATACTGACGGCTTCCTGACGGATAATGGCCGTTAGCATTTTTGTGGTAAGGATTCCAGTATCCTGACGGCTTTAACGTGGGCATCGGCCGTCAGCAATACTTCCCGTCAGTATTTTTCCCTTTTTTTTTTTAATTTTATAAATGCTGACGGGTCAAGCCCGTCAGCATTTTTAAAATATTATAAAAAAAAACTAGACGGGCCTAGCCCAACCCGCAGGAGCCCAACCCACAACCCAACCTATGTTAATTTAATTCCCCACATGTGGCATGGGTGGGATTTGAACCCCAGACCTCTTGCAAATAGAGGAGTGGTGTTACCATCTCGCCAAGTCGATTACATGTGAAAGATTATATACTTTTAATATATATTAGATATATAAATTAAGTTATAAGTATAATTATAATTAATTATATTATATTTATAAATGTAGATTATATTTATGAATAATAATATATAAATGCATAATAATATATAAATGCATAATATTATTATAAATATATTTATAAATATATATATATATATATATATATATTTATATATATATTATAAATATAATTATTTATAAATAATTATAAATATATATTATTTGAAATATATATTTATTATATATTGTATATTAATAATAATATATTATTTTTATAAATATATAATATTATTTATAAATATATAATTATTATATTATATTATATTTATAAATGTATAATTTATATTATATTATATTTATAAATAATTAATATAATTATATATTTTATTTTATAAATAATAAATTAAATTATAAATATATAATATTATTTTATATGTATTATAATTATAATATTATAAATTATATTTTAAATAAATTGCTGACGGCTTGCCCGTCAGCATTTTTTTTTTATTTAATAATTCTGATGGGTAAGGGCCGTCAGCATATATTTTTTTATTTTTTTTAACTAAAAATTATATCCTGACGGGCAAGGCCGTCAGGATAATTAAGCGGGATAGTTTCCCGCTCTTTCACTGAGGGGATACTGACGGGTATATATGCTGACGGCCATGGCCGCCAATAAACCCGCCAGCAATTTCTTCCGCCAGTATTTCCGCCAGCATTGCTGACGACTTTTTGCCCGTCAGCATATCCGCCAGAATTGCCGGATTTTTTTGTAGTGACACTTAAAATCACATTCTAATAATATGAATATTTTTTTGAAAAGTATGTCGTCGCACGTAACTAATAGTCACACAACACACCTACTGTTAATTAATGCACACAAAGAAGCGCAAGATGTTGCACCTTTTTACAGCTTCGAATTTCAAGTTGATTATGAAACACAATATTGTTTGCTCATTAAAGGATAAACTTTGGGTCACACTCTTGTTAGGACGGACTAACGAATCATTCATGAGGACAGAAATTCATAACTAATACATCATAGTACCGCCAATACAGTGACAGATCATTTAAGGTTCAAGGGGGTACAACTGTACCCTTGATTCAAGTTTTTATGCACCCCTTTTATATTTATTTATTTTAAAAATTTTCAAACTTGCTCGCAAGAGTACAAGGGACTTGCAGGGTGGAAAGTAGACTCAAGCCGATTCTCTCGAGGACAACGATTCGGTATCTCTAATGTTTTCTTACTAACAATTAAGCACATAAACTTATACAAATTAGTTTTTTTTTTTTGTTTTTGATTATTAACAACTAATTTGAAAGGCATGAACTTAAATAAAACTAATTAACTTAACTAATTTTACCAGCTAGAATTTAAAAGCATAAATTATACTAATTTTAATTACTTAAGCTTAAGAATTAAGAAATTACCTAATGGAAATTTAATCTAGATTTAAAACGCAGTGATAATCAATTTTCATAAACCAAATCAAATAGTATAACTAGCAATAACAGATCTAAAAGGCATAAGCAAAACCTAATAACCTAAAGCAATTACTATCACGGGTCTTAAATACGGAATTAAATAGCATGAACCAAATTGCATAATAACATGAATTAAAATCTTAAATAACCAATTATGAAATAAACTAAATTAATTTTAAAAACGAGTATCCAAAGTATTCAACGAATTCAAGTTAATAATCAACACAAGATCAAACGCATGAACGTTAAACAAAAACGATAATCTAAACGCATTAACTATATGAAATAAACTAAGAAAATAATTAAAAAGATTAGAATACTTATTAGATCTAAGAAACGCAGAAAGTTCTCCAGCTACTCTGAAGAAAAATGATGGATCTTGGTCGAAGAACGGGCTGCGCGCTATCGAACATTATTCGTAACTTGAAATCCTTGAATTCTTGATCTTGATCCTTAATCTATGCTAATTGTTGTTGAAAACGAGTTTCTAACCTTGGAATACTTTATGGTAAGTTTATAATGACTATAGCATGCTCAAAGTCGGATTAATGGTGTGGTATTTATAGAATTCCGACTTCTTGGAGAACAAGTTAGGTTAATAATCCCGAAATTGTGATCGCATTGGGTAACCCAGTGTCGGCAGGGGCGTGTCAGCAATGCGTGCGTCGACAGTGCGCACGTCGGACGACGTGGGTGGCGAACTCGAACACTGGGTAACCCAGTGTGGACAACGTACCAAGTGTCAACCGTAACACTTCAAATCAAGGCCCGTTTTCGCTAAAACTTCACTCGTAGGACCACCCTCGACTATCTCCAGGTCAAAATATTTCAAAATACCTGAAATAAATATAAAATTAATTAATTAAGATTAAAATACGATAAGATAAGTTGGGGATAAGAAAATACAAAAATGTGCTCAATCTATCCAACTTATACCGAAACCAATAACAATCGAGACAAATTCATGTTAATTAACCCTCAATTTGGAAAATCCCACCTTTTTATACAGGCCAAAAAAATTATTTTTAACCCCTTTTATAATTACAAACATGACATTAATAAGTTAAAAAAGAAAAAAGAAAATAAGAGACTTTGATATGCTTGTAATTTTATTTGAATATTATGCATGTGTTCCTTTTTTATCGTATTGATAATTTTAAAGTAATATTTTATTAATAATACTCCGTACCCTCAAATTCAAAATCTTGGATCTGTCACTGTGCCAATACATCATAGTACCGTGTTGGATGGTCTGGCGGGTCATGAACCATCTTGGTCACACAAGTCTTTGCCATCAATTTTTTGGCGAAAAAAGGGAAAACAAAAAGGAATAAAAAAAATTAATAAGTATTTATCTCATATCACTCTTTGAGCAAGAAAATCAAACTTAATATTGAGCGATTATGTATTCATTTATTTATTTTTTTTTCTTTAAGTAGATAATAGAGAAAAAAAACAAATAATGAGTGTGACAAAATTTGAAATGATAAATCTAATTATGAAGTTAATGATGTATAAAATAATAAAAAATGATTAAGAATAATTGATTATTGGTAAAATGTGTAATTGAAGTAAAAGCATTTATGAGATAGTGTGTAATAATAAGGGGGGAAGTTGTATATATCATGTTCTTATGCGTTAATTCATGATTTACTAAAAACTATTATACTTTTCTTATTTTTGTTGGGTTTTCATGTAAAAGTGTTGGTTTTGAGATTATTTAGAGCAAGAGCATTAGAAATATGTGTTATACTGTTAGAGTTAATCATGTATTAAGATAAATCCAACATCCAGTCAGCCTTGAGCTTTGTTTTCTTCAGTTTTTGGACGCATACAAGGGCCATGCAAGGTGCCATGCAGGCTGGCTATACTGGCTTGATCTGGACCCTTCTTTTGGTGTATAGCTGGCATGGAGATCAATGGCTCTCCTTTAGAGACTGTTGTGCTAATCCTTAGCTGCTTCTAAGTCTTATCTAGGGTTTAGCTTTATATAGCAGCTTTCATGTATTCATTATATTCAAGCCTTTGTAATCAGAAAGTGATCTGCTTCTTTTCCTTTTATATCACGACTTGTGTGCAGCTTTTACTAGCTTTAACCTTTTTTCTTACATGGTATCAGAGCAGGACTCGGGCCTGACTTTGATAAACCTTTTTCCTCTCTTGTCTCTTGTCACCTCAGCCTCTTAAGTGGCTAAACCGGAAGGAGCTCCAACCACTCCACAAATTCCTGCAGCTGCTTCCTCTCAAAATACCCTAATCCAGTCTCAACACCAACTCATCTCTGTGAAACTAAATGAAAATAATTATCTGGTTTTGAAGCAACAAATTCTTATTGCAGCTACGGGCTTAGGCCTTGAAACTTTCTTATTTGGAACAGTTGAGATCCCCTCAAAGGTTGTCCAGAATCAGGAGGGACTCATTGTTCTTAATCCTAGCTTACAAGTTTATCAGAGACAGGATCAACTCTTGGCTTCATGGCTACTCTCTTCCCTGTCTGAAAGTGTTCTCATCCTTATGGTTGGTCTGACCTCAAACCATGAAATGTGGAAATCTTTGGAAGCCAACTTTGTTGCACAATAAGAAGCTAAAACAATGCAATAAAGATTCAATTGCAGACCATGAAAAAAGGAAACTTGTCAATGAGAGAGTATCTAAACAAGGTAAAGGTGTGTTGTGATAATCTGGCTGCTTCTGGGCATAAAATTGAAGATTTTGATCAACTGCTCCATGCCCTAACTGGATTGGGCCGTGAGTATGACCCTGTGGTTGTCACAATAACCTCCATTCCTGAAAAGTGGAGCTTTAAGGATGCTAGTGGAATGCTGTTGAGTTTTGAGTCCAGATTGGAAGCTGCAAATCCTCAGTTTGATGAATCAATGCCCATAACTGCAAATGTGGCTGTACATGGACAATCAAGGAAGATAATAGCAGCTGGAACAACACTATCAACCAAAAACAGCAATACCAGAGGAAGAGGCTCATTCTCAAACAGAGGTAATGGGAGAAGAGGAAACTCAAGAGGAAGAGGTGGAAGAGCCTACAACAACAGCAAAATGGCCTATCAAATCCGTGGCTATACAAATCACACTTCTTCAAAGTGCTACTATAGGATGGATCCCAATTTTTCTCCTCAGACCTCACAGAATTTTAGCTCTTCCAGCAGTCAAAACTTCAACAGAGGACCTTTTCCAAATCACAGAAGCAGTCAACCTTGGACTAATTATCCTGCCATGACAGCAATGATGGCCACTCAAGACAATGCTTCAGATTTCAGCTGGATTCCTGATTCAGGAGCATCAAATCATGTAACACCAGATTTTGCCAACCTCAATGTGTCCTCTGAGTATCAAGGAGCCAACCAACTCCACTTGGGTAATGGTGCAGGTTTGTTCATCTCTAATATTGGCAACTCTATTTTTAAGTCCACTCATTCAACTTCTAATCATCTTTTCCAGCTCGAAAATCTCCTACATGTCCCTAGTATCACCAGAAGTTTATTAAGTGTATCCCAATCTAAGGATAATAAGGTGTTCTTTGAGTTTCACTCTAATGTTTGTTTTGTTAAGGATCAAGCTACGAGGGCTACTCTTCTACAAGGGAATCTTAGTGATGGGCTGTATAGGTTTGACCTGTGTCAGGTGTAATCTTCAGAAAGTCAATAATCCACTCAACCACCTCTCAAAAATAATGGAGTTCAATCTCCTTGTTGCTTTTCTGTGTCCAAGAAGAAAGTAGGGCTAGATGTTTGGCATTATAGGTTGGGTCATGCTTCCAATGATGTTGTAATAAAAGTCCTCAAAGATTGTAATATTTCCTTTTCCAATATAGAATTTGCTGATGTACCTTGTAATGCTTGTTTGCAATCCAAGTCACACAAATTACCCTTTCAAGAATCTACCACTGTATTTGTTCAACCTTTTGATCTTATTCATACTGATCTGTGGGGACCATGCCCTTTAAAATCTACCAATGGGATCCTATACTATGTGGTGTTCATTGATCAATTTACCAAATTCACTTGGATTTATTTTCTTAAAACAAAAGGAGAAACCTTTCAAGCCTTTCTGCATTTTCAGCCTTTGGTTGAAACTCAATTTTCAGCTAAAATCAAAGCTGTTCAGAGTGACTGGGGAGGTGAATATAGGAACCTATCCAAATTTTTCTAAGAAAAGGGTATACTTCATAGTGTGTCCTGTCCCTACACCTCTCAGCAGAATGGGGTAGCCAAGAGGAAACATAGGCATGTGATTGGAGTAGTATTATCCTTTTTGGATCACTCTCATGTTCCTAATGCATATTGGATGGAGGCATTTCAAACTGCTGTGCATGACATTAACAGGACACCTAGTAAGCAACTTCAATACAGATCACCCTTTAAAGTTTTATATGGTCATAAGCCTGTCTACTCTACTCTTAAAGTGTTTGGATGTCTGTGTTATCCACATGTGCGGCCTTACAACAAACATAAACTCCAATTTAGGGATGTACCTTCTACTTTATTAGGGTATAGTGAAGGGTATAAAGGGTATAAAGTCAGACTCCCCTCTGGCAAGATAATAATGATCAGACATGTCATCTTTGTAGAAAATCAGTTCCCCTTCTCTAAGTCCAACCCCTCAGATGTTCAGTCTAGCTCATCAAATAATCCTACCTTGGTCTCTCCTTTATACACAACTCTATCTCCTTTCCCAAGTCAATCAGTGCCCTCAGTTCCTCAAATTATTCCTTCCTCCCCTAGACCTTATACTTCTGCAGCACCACATCAACATTCAGTGAATCAATCCTCACCTTCTACTCATTCAAGTGACATCAACAATCAATTCCCCACCTCAACACATCCCACATCAGCCTCACCACATGCCACATCAGCCTCCAATAGTACAATTCCTTTAATAGTACAGTTGCCATTATTAGATAATGATCATACTAGTTCCTCTACTCAAGTTGAACCACCTGTTGTTATTAACACACATTCTATGCAGACAAGAGCTAAAACAGGTCATTTGAAGCCCAAGATCTATGCTGCAATGGTGCCCTCTGAACAAGAGCCAAAGAATTTCAAGGAAGCTCTTTTACAAAAGCAATGGCATTAGGCCATGCTTTCTGAACTGAATGCTCTACACAAAAATAAAACTTGGGTGCTCACTACTTTACCCCCTGGTAAAAGTACAGTAGGTTGCAGGTGGATCTACAAGATTAAAAGAGGGGCTGATAGTTCAGTTGTGAGGTACAAGTCAAGGCTTCTGGCAAAATGGTACACGCAAACTCCTAGTTTTGATTATGAAGAGACCTTTAGCCCTGTGGTGAAACCTGTTACAATCAGCCTTTTTCTTTCATTAGCTGTGTCATGTGGATGGACACTGAGTCAATTAGATGTGAATAATTCTTTCCTAAATGGTGATCTTGCGGAAACCATATATATGCTGCAACCTTTAGGTTTTAAGCAAGGGGATCACAACACAGTCTGTAAACTGAATAAAGCCTTGTATGGATTGAAGCAGGCAACTAGAGCCTGGTACTCTAAACTTAAAAGTGTCTTGATAAGCCTTGGATTCAAATCATCTCAGTCAGATAACTCTCTATTCTTTAAAGCTACATCTAAGTCCTACATTGTATTTTGGTGTATGTGGATGATATTTTGATCACAGGAAGTAGCAGTCATGAAATCAGTTCTCTAATCCAGCTTTTGAACTCAGCCTTTTCTCTGAAGGACCTGGGAATTATCCATCATTTTCTGGGAATTGAGGTCACTCATACCAGCTCAGGAATGCATTTGTGTCAAAAGCAGTATATCCAGGAACTTCTACAAAAGGCAGGTATGATCAATGCAAAGGGGTCTGTTACTCCAATGGTCACTTCTCCCTCTTTATCTAAATTTCAGGGTTCTCCAATCCAGGATCAGACTTTGTACAGAAGCATTATAGGAGGGCTTCAATATTTAACAATAACCAGACCTGACATTGTGTATAGTGTCAACAAATTGAGTCAATTCATGCAATGTCCTCTTGACACTCACTGGAAAGCTGTGAAAAGAGTCCTCAAATATATAGCTGGAACTCCCAACTATGGTCTATCCTTCACCAGATCCAAGTATAACAGGTTAATTGGATTTTCTGATGCTGAGTGGCTATTGACATTGATGACGGGATGTCAGTTACAGGCTTTTGTGTGTATCTTGGATCAAACCTGGTGTCTTGGTGCTCAAAGAAGCATGCCTCTGTCTCAAGATCAAGCACAGAGGCTGAGTATAGAAGTTTGTCCCATTGTGCTTCTGAGGTTATATGTATCAAGCATCTCCTAACTAAAATTTGCATTCCAATCAAACACATCCCTATCATATGGATTGACAATATTGGAGTGAGTCCCTTGCTGGAAATCCAGTATTTCACTCAAGAATCAAGTATGTGGAGTTGGATGTTCACTTTGTTAGGGAGAAAGTGGGACAAGGGATACTTACTGTTCAACATGTTCCCTCCATTGATCAGGTGGCTGATGTGCTTACAAAGCCTCTACCTAAATAATCCTTCATCCGGTTCAGGAACAATCTCAACACAAATCCTTCACCTCCTTTGGATTGAGGGGTGTGTGTTAGAGTTAATCATGTATTAGGATAAATCCAACATCCAGCCAGCCTTGATCTTTGTTTTCTTCTATTTTTGGACGCATACAAGGGCCCATGCAAGGTGCCATGCAGGCTAGCTGTACTGGCTTGATCTGGACCTTTCTTTTGGTGTATAGCTGGCATGGAGATCAATGGCTCTCCTTAGCTGCTTCTAGGTCTTATCTAGGGTTTAGCTTATATAGCAGCTTTCATGTATTCATTATATTCAAGCCTTTGTATTTATTATTTTCCTTTTATATCATGGCTTGTGTGCAGTTTTTACTAGCTTTAACCTTTTTCCCAACATATACAATCATAGAATGCACGAGGATGAGAAAGAGACAAAACTTAGTTGAAACATTCACAATCAAAAAAATTCAGATGGCCACTCACAATCAATCACAAGTTGGCGCAAGAGGAAAGGTTGTTCTTCTCGGTGATTTCACAAATAGAGAGTTTTGCACTACTTGGAGCACACCATTTAGCCCATACAAGGGTCATGCATGTCAGATGCATTAGCAGCAGCAGGTGTGCATGATAGGATGAAGAACCTGAGGTCGTGTGAGGGGCCGTGTGTTCGCATGTGATTTTGCATGGTTTTTAGGATATATTTTATAGCACTATAAGGCTAAAATGTGCATTTATCATATTATTTGTGAGTTTCTTCAAGTTTATTGGAAATTATTTTGCTTTGCTCTTTTATGTTTGTTTTTCATGAAAATATATAGATTTTGAGATTATTTTGAGCATTAGTGTTGGTGAGCCCCATTGAGATGACCATATGATGCACAAGGACGGAAAAGTGACAAAGCAACATAAAAATGGACGCTTTTAGCATAGGTGCACGATCAACATTCAGGGGCACATGACCATGGGTTGAGCCCAATGATCATGCGTGTGAGACATCGAGCAGGCAAAGAATTAACACGAACAGACGTAGGATTATTCTGATGAACTTGGGGCTGCACACATCGCAGGTTTTCGCGAACAAGAACGCACAATAATTGCTCATTTCTGCAAATCGTGCATATGGTGAGAGAATTGTTATAAACATGAACTTTAGGTCTAAGAATGAAACGAGAATCCTTATAAAATTCCCGCGAATATCTAAGACTAGGGGGAGGGGAGAGATGGAGGTATAAGAGGGTCTTAGGAGGAGATTCGGAGAGAGACAATCACCATCCATCATCCAAGAGACGAATCAACAATGAGACACCAAGATGGCTTGAGAGATTCATGGAGGTTCTATCTTTCCTTCTTGTACTTTATTAGCTTGATTGTGGATTTTATGAACATGTTTATGTTCTATAAATTTACCATGTCCAGCTACACGCTTGATACTAAAACATGAGATTAGATTGATAATATTTTTTCTTAATATTTCTTTTAATTGGTGTTTTATATTTCAAACTCCTTTTATATTCAAATATCTTGTCTTGATTGAATGTTTTAAATAGACTCAAAGTTTTATATGTGTTTAGAAATACAGTATTGAAGTGCGAGTGGATAGACCATTTTAGACATGTGGATATTTGACATGAATAATTGCTTAAAATGAGAGGTTTATGGGTATTTGTGAAAGCTTTGATCTTTTATTCTATTAAGAGTTGAATTTTAGAGGACAATTTAGGCTTTTCAATATACAATTCTAAGAGTCTTGAGAGAGAATATAGATGATTTGTGTGGTTATTTTATATAATAGCGAAGTACAAAATCTAATTACTAGTGAAGCAAGAAGTTATCTGCTGAAACCATTGTCTTAGAATATATTCATCCCATTGCTTGTCTCTTATTTTTGTCTAAATGTTTAGCATTTAAGTCTCAATTTAATATTTACTTGTTGGTTTAATTAATCCTCCATGTTTTACTTTTTTTCTAAATAAAATCATTACAATTAAAATTGTGGTATTCAATGGAATAGTTATTTAATCTATGTGGAATACGGCCTTACTTGCCACTACAGCATTCGATGACATGTACACTTACTATGTTAAAATAATAGGTGAAAAAAATTGGTGTCATTTTCGGGGACTTAATTAATTATTATTTCTACTAATGTTGCGATAATTAGTATAGTTTCAATTTAGAATCTTTATTGTTATCTTTATTTTGTTGCTTGGATTTGTGTTTTGTTACATGTGTGTAGATAATACACATCATGGCTTATCCACCTATCAGTTATGTTCTCCACCCTCACGACAAGCAAACGTACAGAGGGATAACGCACATCCCAGTTAATATGAATGATTTCAAAAATAGTTTCAAATTGACTCGAATGATACAAAAAGAGCAGTTTAGGGGTGGAATGAATAAAGACCCGCATGATCATCTTAATCAGTTTTCACAATCATGTGATTTGCAGAAAACCAACGGTGTATCTCATGATGTTATGTGTTTTTGCTTGTTCTTGTTCTCTTTGAAGGATAAGGCAATCCACCACATCAAGACATCTGTAGAGGTCAAGGATAAATTTGTTTCCAAATATTTTCCTCCATCAAATATAGAATAGTTGACAAACATACTGTCTCAATTTAAATAGCATAATTCGGAACCGTTATACGAAGCATAGAGACCGATTCCGAGAGCTTGGTCGAGAATGCCATATGTTTAGAGTGGTTCAACAACTTATCTTCTTTTACCAAGGTATAATAGACAAGAATCGTGCATATATGGATGCGGCAACCGATGGATGTTCGCAAAGCGGTTGAGAAGAGATTGATTTTCGGTGCTTAGTTATTGTACTTGTAACTGTATGATTTGAGTGTATATACTTCCCATGCAGCAACTGCTTGAGTGCTTTGAGTGATCACCCCAATATATTTCCCTTTGAGAGAATGCATGAATTTGTTTTTGAAGCGATAATGTAATAAGGGTGGAGTGTTTGACGTTGCATGACTAGTGCCTATATTTTCAAAATTATCTATGTAGCAACGCACGACTCATTACTCGAACTTATTTTCTTTCTAAGTTACACTTTGAACTTAACGTCTGTTCGAGGACGAACAAACAATTAAAGCGTGGGGTAGTTGATTAACATGTATTTGTGGTTATTTTTAGTAGTATTTTAGTTTCTTTTTATTAGTGTTTTTGGTATAAGTTGGACCATTTAAGCTTAAATTCGTATATTTGTACTTTCAACTTATCTTACCGTGTTTTGGTCTAGATTGATGTAAATAAGTGATTATTTGTGGTTTTTCACTTTATAACTAAGTACCCGGAAGAGTTCAGCACGTTAGAGATGAATTACGATGATCGAGGGATGAAGATCGAGCTTTCTGGCGAAAAAGTAGCAAGTTTCTGAAGTTAACGGTTAGCCCTAGTGGTTACCCTAACCGTTAGCCATAACCCTTAGCAAAGAACAGGGAGACACCAAAATAGCAGTTAACGATTACTGCTAACGGTTACTATAACCTTTAGCTGGTAATCGTTAACGGGCCCCAAAAATCGACTTATCAGACTTGCGGCCCAAGATACGCGATTTCTATATAAACCACCCATTAATCCGAATTCCAGACGTACTTTCAACCCTAAAAACTTACCATAAACATAATCCTAGGGTTTGGAGATGGAAAACAACAACAAAAATGTGAGGATCGAAGTGCGACCAAGAATCAACGACGAAGAAGGTTTCGAGCCGTTCGACGTCGATCAACCGTAGAAGTTCGTTCAGCTGCGTTTACTCTTCGGAATAGCCGAAGTACTTTCAGTTCTAGTAGTTATAGCAAGTAATCTGAACCTTTTAATTAGCTTTCTTAGTTTTCAAGTTTTCGATAATAGTTAGTTTATGTTTGTATCGTTTGAACTCGCTGAACGTATTTAGTTTATTAATCTCAGTTTATTTTCGGTTTTTCATGCTTATTATTGGATGTTTGATGTTCTGTTTATTTAAAATTATTCATGCGTTGAATTCCTTAGTTTTCGTAGTTAGCCATTAGTTAACCGTTATATGATTCTGATAACCGTTACTGTTAGCCGTTAGTCAAACAGTTAGCCGTAACAGTTAGCTGTTAGATTAGTATAACTGTTAGTTGATTGAATTGATTTGTTAGAATTCAGTTTCTGCAATATGATTCAGTTTCCCATTCTGATTAGTTTTCAGCTTCTGTTTCTTAGTCTTAAATTAGTTTTCGAATTATTAGTTTAAATCATTAATTAGTTAATTAATTTAGGATTTAGTTAATCTAATTTAGAAGTTGAATTTAGTTAATCATTAGTGTTATTTTCAGTTGGTTAATTAGTTTAAATAATTTAGTTAATTTAGTTGATAATCTAGAATAGTTAATTTAGAATTTAAATTTAAAGTCTTGCTTTTTAATTTAGTAGTTGTTAATTAAAAATTTAAAATAAACCCCAAAAGTATTTAATCGACCTGCTTTTAAACAACTATCTTAATTCCGAATCTTGTTGTCCCTGAGATTCGACTCGAGTCAGCTTTCCACCCTACAAGTGTCCTCGTACTCTTGCGAGTAAACTTGAATGTTTTATTGGGGTGCATAAAAGTTTGGTTCAAAATTTTGGCGCCGTTGCCGAGGAGAGAAAAAAGGAGTCAAAGATTTTTGTTAGTCTATTTAAGTAGTCGTTTATTTGTTTATTTTTTATTTTGGTTTTTGTCGCTTGGTACGTTTGATGTTTTGTTGAGTTTATGCAAGGTAGACGTTCACTTCGCCTCGAACTTGCACCCTTCTTCGATGACATCCATCGAGCGAATCAACCAAGACCAAGACCCGTTTCCGAAAAGGAGAGCATTTCTTCTATTTCTACTGATTTCGAGTGCGACGAAGTTCCGAACAATATGGCAAGGAGAGGAAGTCCCATTCCACCTGTCCATCCCGATTACGGCTTAGTACAAGCCGTAAACAATGACTTACCCTTACCTCGCACACGGAGACGTAGAGACGAATTCGGAAGCAAACCACGACAATTAGAAGGCCCAATACAACCAAGAGAATATCGGGTCGAGCAACAACAACCAAGAGTCCAACAAGCCGAGCAACTACAAGGCCCAATTCAACAACAAGTGGGGAACGGAAACAGAGGTAGAAACCGAACACCCCAGCATCAAAGACAAAGAGGTAGAAATGGAAACCAACGTGGACGAGGAGGTAGAGGAAGGATTGATCAACATGTGGAAGAGTTTGATGACAATTATTTAGAAGAGCCACCCCGCCACAATGAATATGTGGAAAACTGGCTTGATAACCCGAACAATCAAGAGTATGATGATGGAAGAGAATATGAGGAAGTATATCATAGAGAAAGAGAACCAAGGCGCGCCCAACCACCTAGACAGCACGATTTGGCACGTCCGAAGGTTATGCCTTATGGATCTCCTATTGTTCTTGGACCAACTGCGCGGGAAGTGGAAATCAAACCGCACCAAATTAATTTACTTCCGACCTTTCATGGAAATACACATGAGGATCCTATGGCATTTATGCAAAGCTTCATTGTTGAAGTAGGCGATTTCCAAGCTAATGGGCTTCATAGGGATGAGTTACAAATGATATGTTTTCCATATAGTATGAAGGACAAGGCGAAAGCGTGGCTGCTATCCTTGGAACCAGGATTGTTGACAACTTGGGAAATGATTAGTGCTAAGTTTATTAATCAATATTATTCCGCTCAAACTACGGGACGTCTTCGTAGACAAATCGCCAATTTCAAACAGTTAGATGGGGGATTATTCTATGAGACGTGGGAAAGTTATAAGAGTTTATTGCAAGCATGCCCCCATCATAACTATTCTCCCGAGATGATTAATCAGTTCTTCTTTGATGGTTTGATAAGTTAGAGTGAAGTTGAAATAGCATCTGGAGGAGATTTTGGGGACCTAACAGCCATTGAAGCGATACAAGTATTGGAGAAACAAAGGGAAAAGTCTCGACAAACAAGTTCACGACCACGTAAGTTGAAGGTAAATGAAATCTCGATAACTGAAAAGGTTGGTGAGAAGAAGGTTGAAGAGATGTTTGAATTACTTAAAAAGGAGTTGGCAGAATTGAAGAAGAATCAGTCGAATCAATCTTCAAAACAAGTAATTAAAGTGTGTGCACAATGCGGAACACCCGGACATATGGAGAATGAGTGCACGACTATTTATGAAGAAACCGAAGCGGAGGGAGTTAACGCGATCCAATCGTTTCCAAATAAACCCCCTCCGGGGAACACGTATAATCCAGGATTGCGTAACCACCCTAATTTCAAGTTTATTCCTGGAAGTCTAAACTATGTGCCTTTTCCCAAACAAACTGATCCTCAATACTTACCACCACCACCATCAAATAAAAATCCACCGACCATGACACCACCAACTCAAGCGCAACAAACTGATCAACTTCTAATATGGCAATAAAATCAAGTGGCCGAGACACTCCACAATAGAGAAGGACTTGAAAAGGTCAATTCAAGGATAGACGATTTAATTAAAACAATGCAGCAAGGTCAGAAGCATACGGACATGGTGATTAGTCAACTGTCGGCAATGTGGCCGCATTAATGAAGGACCCGAATAAATTTCCTAGTCAACCTGAGCAAGCATCTGCCGTACACGTACTTCGAAGCGGGAAAAAGGTAGACAATGGAGTCGAGGATCAAGAAGAGAAAAAGAAAGACGAGCCAGCAAAAGCTCAAAAGGGGATCCAATCCGAAGATGAATTACCCAAATCATTGGACAAAATGCATAAATCGCCAAACCCGTACGTTCCCGGATCTTTAAAAGGGAAAGTCTTGAACCAAGATCCAAATCAGACGTTGAATGATGATCCCGACAAACTTTCAACTGACCAGCCAAGGCAATTAGTAGACAAGTATTGTGAAGTTCCTTTTCCTAGTCGTCTACGACCTGCTAAAGAGAATAAAAAGTTTATGGAGTTATATAATCTATTGAAAAATGTCAACATTAACCTTCCCCTGCTTGATGTGATTAAGACGATGCCGGCCTACGTCAAGTTTCTCAAAGAATTAGCATCGAGGGAAAGACACCTAGACTCGAGTCAATTTGTCGCATTAACAAAGGAAGTGAGTGCGATAGTTAAGAAGCCATTGCCGCCTAAGGAGCGAGACCTTGGAAATTTCTGCATCACTATCTCTTTGGAAAATGGGCAAACCGCACGGGGAATGTTAGATCTTGGAGCAGGGATAAACTTGATGACATATTCCTTATATAGGGATTTTGATCTAGGGACGTTGAAGCCTACCACTATGCGCCTACAATTAGCTGATCGACCTATTCGGAAACCGCTAGGTGTTGTTGAAGATGTGTTGGTGCAGGTTGGCGAGCTAGTTATCCCAGACGACTTTGTGATTTTGGATGTAGGAGAAGTGAGGAGCGAAAGCAAAGAACATACGATCTTATTGGGATGCCCATTTATGTCGACCTCCCATACATTGATTGATGTGCACAAAGGACGAATGACGATGACTGTGCTAGGAGAATCAGTAACTTTTTCATTGAAGGATATCCATAACACCCCCTTACCTTTTATGCAAGACGATTGCTCTTTACTTGATCCGATTGCATCATGCATTCATGAATTAAAAGGTGTTACTGTACTGGATGATTTAGATGTCGAGGACGACATCAATTTTTTCGATCAGGTGGAGGACATTGTAGAGATAGACCTGAATGATATTGAGGACGATTTTGTGGAATTTGAAGAATTTAGTGAAGAATTGTATGAAGTAGAGAGCATACCGGAACCCGAACCAAAAGTAGAACTGAAGCCACTATCGAGCCATCTGAAATACGTTTTTCTTGAGCCCAATGAAAAGAAACCCGTCATTATTTATTCAAAATTGACGGAGTACGAAGAAACGGAGCTGATCTCAGTGTTAATAAAGTATAAGGAGGCTATTGGATGGAGTATAAGCGATATTAAGGGGATTAGTCCAGCAATTTACATGCATCGCATTGAGCTGGAACCTGATGCGAGATCGGTTAGAGAAAGTCAAAGATGGTTAACGCCGACATTATATGACGTGGTAAAAAAGGAAATTTTCAGGTTGTTAGAGGAGGGGATTATCTACGCAATCTCCGATAGTAAATGGGTGAGTCCCATACACGTAGTTCCAAAGAAAGGAGGGATCACCATCAAAGAAAACGAGAAAGGAGAGGTCGTACCGACGAGACTACCAACTGGGTGGCGCATGTGCATCAATTATCGAAAGCTGAACGCAGCCACAAGAAAAGATCATTTCCCACTGCCATTCCTTGATTAAATCCTCGACAAGCTAGCAGGATGTGAATTTTACTGTTTTCTCGACGGACTGTCCGGCTACTACCAAATCGCGATTGCCCCTGAAGATCAAAGCAATACGACATTCACATGCCCATTTGGTACATTTGCTTTTCGAAGAATTCCGTTTGGTCTTTGCAATGCTCCGACAACTTTTCAAAGATGCATGCTCTCTATATTTACTAATTTCATTGATGAT
Source organism: Phtheirospermum japonicum (assembly GCA_014905375.1). Lineage (NCBI taxonomy): Eukaryota > Viridiplantae > Streptophyta > Magnoliopsida > Lamiales > Orobanchaceae > Phtheirospermum > Phtheirospermum japonicum. Next base: position 1,748,297 of record BMAC01000030.1, on the reverse strand, counting down.
TTACTTGAAGTATTTATGGATGATTTTTTCTGTTTTTGGGAATTCCTTTGAAAACTGTTTGTCTAATTTGGGTAAAGATTTGGAGAGGTGTATTGAAAAGAATCTTCCTTTAAGTTGGGAAAAATCGCATTTCATGGTAAAAAGTGGTACTGTGTTAGGACATATTGTTTCAAATAAAGGGTTAGAAGTAGAAAAGGCTAAGATAGACGTAATTGAAACCCTTCCACCCCCAAATGATGTTAAAGGAGTAAGGAGTTTTCTAGGACATGCTGGATTCTATATGCGTTTTATCAAAGATTTTTCTAAAATTAGTCGACCGCTTTGCAAACTTTTAACCCTAGATGCTCCATTTATTTTTAATCAAGAATGTATGAACTCTTTCAACGAACTTAAAGAAGCACTCACCAGCACCAGCAGTGGTTGCACCTGATTGGAGTCTACCGTTTGAAATTATGTGCGATGCTTCCAACGAAGCGGTAGGTTCGGTTTTAGGACAACGAGTGGATAAGTTTCTCAGGGTTATCTATTATGCTAGTTGCACTTTAAATGACGCCCAACGTAATTACACCACGACTGAAAAAGAACTGTTAGATGTTGTGTTTTCTTTAGAAAATTTTCGGTCATACATATTAGGAGCAAAAGTAATTGTATATAGTGATCATGCCGCCTTGCGATATTTGTTTTCAAAACCTCAAAGCAAGCCACGCATCATTAGATGGATCTTACTATTGCAAGAATTTGATGTGGAGATCAAAGATAGACGTGGTTGCGAGAATGCGGTAGCAGATCACTTATCTAGGATGGTTGTTAACGAGAGCATAAATGAGAGATTTAGAATTAATTATTTCCGTACGAAAATGCTTATGCTTTGGAGCTAAGTTATACTCCTTGGTATGCAGACATTGTGAATTTTTTTGCTTGCGACATTATACCTAATCACTTGAACTGGCAAGAGAGGAAGAGATTTGTACATAAACGCGGGAACTATTTTTGGGAGGACCCTTTCCTATTTAAGCGATGCAAAGATGGGCTAAACAGACGATGTGTCTCGGAAGAAGAAATGACTAGCATATTGATCTTCTGCCACGACAACAGTGGACATTTCAGAGCACAGAAGACAGCATTCAAGGTCTTACAAGCTGGGTTCTATTGGCCGGGTCTTTTCTATGATGCATACGACCATTGCAGGAATTGCGATAGTTGCCAAAGGATGGGGAACATAGGGAAGAGGGACGAGATGCCGTTAGTTCCAAATCAAGTAGTAGAAATCTTCGATGTGTGGGGAATAGATTTCATGGGGCCGTTCCCTAAAAGGGGCGATTTTGAGTACATCCTAGTAGGCGTCGACTACATCTCCAAATGGGTGGAAGCAATTCCGACACAGAAAGCCAACGCGGAAGTTGTCCTTAAGTTTTTAAAAGAAAATATATTTAGCAGGTTTGGATCCCCAAGGACGATCATAAGTGACGGTGGAAGTCACTTCTGCAATAAAGCTTCGAGAGACTGATGAACAAATGCGGTGTGCGACACAAAATAGATACCCCCTATCATCCGCAAACCTCTGGACAAGTCGAGATGAGCAATAGACATTTGAAGGCAATCCTGGAGAAAATGGTGGGACCAAATCGGAAGGATTGGGCGACGAAGCTGGTAGACGCTTTGTGGGCCTATCGAATAGCCTACAAAACAGTGCTTGAATTAACACCATTCCAGCTTGTATATGGAAAAGCATGCCATCTGCCAGTTGAGTTAGCACATAGAGCGAGTTGGGTCATTCGCAAGTTGAACATGGATTATCATAAAGCGGGCGAATACCGAAAATTGGAGCTCAACCATCTGGAGGAAATGAGGAACGATGCGTACAATTGTGCATGGAGGCATAAATTGGCATTGAAGAAGCGTCACGGCCGACACATCCTGGATAAGAAATTGGAGGTAGGTAAACAAGTTTTACTATATAATTCACAACTTAAGTTGTTTCCAGGAAAACTGAAGTCAAGATGGAGCGGACCGTACATAATAAAGGAACTGAATGATTTTGAAGCGGTCACTCTATACGACGAGAAAAGAGGTACAACTTTCAGAGTGAATGGGCATAGAGTCAAATTATACCATGGAGGCCTAGTACGGAAGACGGATCGAGAAGTGGTGAAGCTGACCGATCCACCAGCAGCGGAGAATTAACCTCAAGAATTGCATCGAGCAAGCGAAGTTAAAATCTGCGCTTCTTGGGAGGCAACCCAAGCATTCGTTAGTTTTCATTTTCCTTTATTTAATTTCCTTTTTATTTTTTATTTTATTTTATTAACACTTATGTTTAACTTTGACGTTTTTATGTTATTTATTTTCTTGTTAGATGTGTTTTTTTCTTTATTTTCTTGTGTTAAGTTTTGTTCAATATCACGACGATCTCAAACGACGGGTTGATGTACGAATTCAAAGTGGCGCGACTCAACCCAATTACTTATTCAGGGACATTTTCTTTACCTCTCTTTACTTTAATATTTATTTATGGTAATCGGGAGTTTGCCACATTTTTAGAGGGGGGGATGGAGTCGAGTGAATCGATATTAGTGCTCTTATATATTTGAATTCGTAATTTGTTATTCGTAATTATTAATACGTGATTATTTGTGATTAATTGGCTATTTCTACGCTGAATTATGTTTGTATGGCTTGCCTGTCGAAGTTAACTAAGATTAGATTTGAGGTTTTTGTCTTTTGAGCGTGCATAAGTGCATTAATTTTTCAAAACTATTATTTATATATTGTAAAATGGTACATGGACGCAATTGGTTTCGCAAAACCTTAAAAGCAGCGTCAATTCAAAACTTTTTCATGCAAAAAGCCTGTGAGTAGCCTGAGTGTATTATCATCTTTGCTTGTGCTTGAATAAGTTTCGGTCTTGATATTTCTTTGAAACCGCTGTGTGTAGTTGACTTTGAAAATGAGGTTAAGGCACAGAAAAAAAAAAACTTATTCCGGCCATGTACATATATTTTAGCCACTATAAATCTCGAATGAGCCAATCATAGCCAAATAATCCATGCCTTTAGCCAATGAGTGATTTTATTGAGTCAACCCCTACAAACCCATTAAAAATGTGGGGTAGGAGTTCGCTATTTTTATTGGTTATTAGTGTTTTGAAAAATTTATTAGGGATTTATGATTTTTGTAATTAAGGACCACCATCCGAAGAAAAAAAAAAAAAAAAAAAAAAAACCCCATTAAAAAAGAATAAAGGGGAAAATAAAAAAGAGAGAAAATATAGAGGATGGTGGAAGTGTTGATTAATTGCCTACGCGCTAATTAAGGCTTGAGTTTATTGTTTATTTTTATGAAGCCTATTGTTTAAAGGCAAGAGTTGTATTGTAAGAAGCATATTTATAAGCTTCAATTGTGATTAAGTGGTTGAGCTTCAAGTCAGTTTAGAATTACGAGTTGAGGAATAGCCTAATAGGCTATGTTATGAGTGTTTAGTGAGGTTTTTTATTTTTGAACGAGGTGAAGCGTACTGCTTCGTGACTAGATTAGGTTTGGTGAGTTATTGATCACGTTAGATCGTGAGTTAGCCACACGACTTAAATATTTAATACCCGTCCAAAGAGCCTCCATTACAACCCTAAAAGACCTTTTCTGATTCTTTGTTGATAACACACTTAATTTGCGGTTGAGAAGAGATTGATTTTCGGTGCTTATTTATTGTACTTGTAACTGTATGATTTGAGTGTATATACTTCCCATGCAGCAACTGCTTGAGTGCTTTGAGTGATCACCCCCTATATATTTCCCTTTGAGAGGATACATGAATTTGTTTTTGAAGCGATAATGTAATAAGGGTGGAGTGTTTGACGTTGCGTGACTAGTGCCTATATTTTCAAAATTATCTATGTAGCAACGCACGACTCATTACTCGAACTTATTTTCTTTCTAAGTTACACTTTAAACTTAACGTCTGTTCGAGGACGAACAAACAATTAAAGCGTGGGGTAGTTGATTAACATGTATTTGTGGTTATTTTTAGTAGTATTTTAGTTTCTTTTTATTAGTATTTTTGGTATAAGTTGGACCATTTAAGCTTAAATTCGTATATTTGTACTTTTAACTTATCTTACCGTGTTTTGGTCTAGATTGATGCAAATAAGTGATTATTTGATTTTTTCACTTTACAGCTAAGTACCCGGAAGAGTTCAGCACGTTAGAGATGAATTCCGATGATCGAGGGATGAATCTCGAGCTTTTCGATGAAAAAGTAGCAAGTTTTTGAAGTTAACGGTTAGCCCTAGTGGTTACCCTAACCGTTAGCCATAACCCTTAGCAAAGAATAGGGAGACACCAAAATAGTAGTTAACGATTACTGCTAACGGTTACTATAACCTTTAGCTGGTAATCGTTAACGGGGCCCAGAACCGACTTATCAGACTTTCGGCCAAGATACGCGATTTCTATATAAACCACCCATTAATCCGAATTCCAGACGTACTTTCAACCCTAAAAACTTACCATAAACATAATCCTAGGGTTTGGAGACGGAAAACAACAATAAAAATGTGAGGATCGAAGTGCGACCAAGAATCGACGATGAAGAAGGTTTCGAGCCGTTCGACGTCGATCAACCGTAGAAAATCGTTCAACTGCGTTTACTCTTCAGAATAACCGAAGTACTTTCAGTTCCAGTAGCTATAGCAAGTAATCTGAACCTTTTAATTAGTTTTCTTAGTTTTCAAGTTTTCGATAATAGTTAGTTTATGTTCGTATCGTTTGGACTCGCTGAACGTATTTAGTTTATTAATCTCAGTTTATTTTCAGTTTTTCATGCCTATTATTGGATGTTTGATGTTCTGTTTATTTAAAATTATTCATGTGTTGAATTACTTAGTTTTCGTAGTTAGCCGTTAGTTAACCGTTATATGATTCTGATAACCGTTACTGTTAGCCTATAGTCAAACAGTGCCGTAACAGTTAGCTGTTAGATTAGTATAACTGTTAGTTGATTGAATTGATTTGTTAGAATTCAGTTTCTGCAATTTGACTCAGTTTCCCATTCTGATTAGTTTTCAGCTTCCGTTTCTTAGTCTTAAATTAGTTTTCGAATTATTAGTTTAAATCATTAATTAGTTAATTAATTTAGGATTTAGTTAATCTAATTTAGAAGTTGAATTTAGTTAATCATTAGTGTTATTTTCAGTTGGTTAATTAGTTTAAATAATTTAGTTAATTTAGTTGATAATCTAGAATAGTTAATTTAGAATTTAAATTTAAAGTCTTGCCTTTTAATTTAGTAGTTGTTAATTAAAAATTCAAAATAAACCCCAAAAATATTTAATCGACTTGCTTTTAAACAACTATCTTAACTCTGAATCTTGTTGTCCCTGAGATTCGACTCGAGTCTGCTTTCCACCCTACAAGTGTCCTCGTACTCTTACGAGCAAACTTGAATGTTTTATTGGGGTGCATAAAAGTTTGGTTCAGGGTCAACCTCCAACTATAGAGGTAAACTTAAGGGAGAAATGTCAAGCCATCACATTGAGAAGTGGGACCAATTATAATGGAACTAAATATGCTTGAGGTGGAAACCTAGAAGATCGATAAAGAGAAGATAGAGGAAAATAAAATATGAAGAAGTCGATGAAGTGATTCAAGTAGAAAAAGAAAATCCCAAAGCAAAAAGGAGACTGAGAAGCCAAAATCTATTTCAAACTCTAATATTCCTATTCCAAATATTCCCTTTCCCCAACGTTTTGAGAAGAAATTATTGATAAAAAATTTACAAAATTTATTGAGATGTTCAAGAGATTACATATTAATATTCCTTTTGTAGCTCATTGAAGCAAATTCTGGATCATGCGAGAATCTTGGAGGATGTTGTGTCAAAAGAAGAAGATAGCAGACAAGAATCATATGGTGAACTTAGCTGAGGAATACAGTGTGATTCTTCAGTATAAGCTCCCTCATTATATTAAGGTCCCTAGAAGTTTTAGTTATGGAATTTAGCTTAGATGTCTTGGGTGCAAACATCAATCTTATGCCATAATTTGTCTTCAAGAAGTTAGGATTTGGTGAGATAATTCCATCTACGATAACAATGTAATTAACCGATTGATCGCTAACTTATCCGAAGGTAATTGTAGAGAATGTATTAGTTAAGGTTGGAAAAATTATCTTCCCAGCTGATTTTGTTGTGTTAGAGATGGAGGAAGGGGGTAATATCCCTCTCATCCTTGGATGACATTTTTTGGGTATCAGTAGTGCAATGATTGACGTAAGAAAAGGGGAATTAATACTCTAGGTCACTGATGAAGAAGTCATATTCTCGGTTTATGAGGTGATAAGATTTCATGATTTGGTGGAAAATTATATCTTCATAGATGTGATTGATTCATGTGTACAATATTACGTCGAGCACTCTTTGGCCTCCAACTCGTTGGAGTTTGATTTAGTAATTTCATGTTCATTAGGGAATTCAATTTTGGATTTTAATGATTTCAATATATATGACTGTTCTTATTCCTATAGGAGGAGAAATCCGAAGTAAAACAATGTCATTACACAAAAAAATCAGTTCAAAACCATTCTAGACAATAATGCACAATACACTACTACAAAAAAGGGTTTTAACATCGGTTTTTTTTTTTAGACATTTAGCATCAACTCTTGAACCGATGTCAAACTATCGATGTTAAATGTCACACTGGTTTTTCGTAAATAATGATGTAAAAATATGTGACTTTTTTTCAAAAAGTTAGTAAAGTGGGTTGGTAGACAATTTGACCAAATTGAAGACAAAGGTGTTTAGGTATTTCACTATTAGTTTTATAAGTACAATGCAAAAATAAAATATAAGGGTGCCAATAGTAAACGAATGTGTCTAATAAGCACATGGGAGCAGATAATACTACTTTACTAATCCACAAGGATGGGCTAGAGAAATCAAAATAACAAACACAAAAACACAAAACAAAAGCAACAATACTTGAGGCCCACTTATTAGCAATATGGAAAATAGGGTTGTAAACGAGCCAAGTCGAGTCGAGTTTAGAGAATTTAAACTTGCTCGTTTATTATCGAACTCGAGCTTATATCGATGGCTCGCAAGCTTTTTCGAGTTAAATCGAGCCTACACGAGCTCAAAAGATATTAATTATTAATTAAATTATCTTTACTTAATTACAAAAATAAAATAAAATATTTTTTAAAGTATATAATACACCTACTAAGATACGTAAACAAATAAGTTTATATATATATTTCTATATTTTTCATATGAACAAGTATAAAAATTATAATTAAAACTAAGTTATTAATTTAATTTATATGAGTTTAATAACGAACTCACTCTAGAACTCACTAACGAACCCGCTCACGAGCTAACGAGCCGAATACCATGAATCTAGAGTTTGCTCGTTTATTAAATGAGCCTTTTTAAACGAGTTCGAGCGAGCTTTTATCGAGTTGGGTAGTGAATAGCTTACAAACTGTTTGGCTCATTTACACCCCTAACGGAAAACATAGAGGATCTATCTAGGCTAAGCGATTGGTATCATTTCATTTTTTAAATTATAGAAATAAGAAAGAATACTGATAAAAGACGATTTAAAAGAAGAATGTAAAATTTGGGAGTATGAATAGATATGATATAAAAGTTTAATGATAAGAGTTATTTTAATATTAAGTGTAATAATGATTGAATAATTTGTTCTTCTTCAAAACTCTAATCATCTTACTTCCCCAACTTCAAGTATAT
>BMAC01000030.1:1723404-1733439 GCA_014905375.1 Phtheirospermum japonicum | reverse complement strand
TATCTCCATCTCTTTATTAGCCACGAGCTTATTGTAGCTCTTATTTCGTTTAAGTGTGTGAGATGAGAGTTTATTTATCATTGGTTTATTGAGATATGAGGATTGCAGGGTAGAAATTAGTGGGATGCTATTATAAAAAAAAAGAAAAGGAAAAGAAAAAAGAAAGAGAATGCCGTCCCAGAGGGAAAGATGGAACTATACAAATGGAGCGATGGTTTCAAGTAAGTCTGCTGCCTCCATCCGACCGGTCACTGCACCACTCCGGTGGGATAACGGTCCAGTGTGTTTCGTCCGACCGGTCATTTTCTCTTCCGATCGGACATCAGTCYAGTGTGTTTTGTCCGACCAGTCAATTCCTCTCATCCGATCGGATGTCCTGGAAAAGCATCATTTTCTACACTTTTTCTGCACAACTCAACAAACCATTACCACACCTATCCAACTCAAGTTAATCAAGAACAAGAATATGTACAAAAATGATTTTTTTTTTTTTTTGAATTAAGCTAGAAAAATGATACCTTGGGTTACCTCCCAAGCAGTGCAACTTTTTATGTCTTTTGCTCGACGACTTACAAATGTGATGTTATCCGGGATCCAGAAATAAATGATGATCGTGCCATGACTTAGTGTTTTCCAAGAGCAAAAGTGGGCAATGACAACCACCAAGGTAGGAACGATGAGCAAGCTTCGTGATGAGAGMAATAAAATCTCGAACTGGCTTTGGAGGTCAAAAAAGGTGAGTAATCGACTACTACAAAAATCTCAAAAGTATCGGGTCGTGGAATAATGCTCGGCCATCGGAATGACTAAGAAATTGGTTGAACAGACAAAATGGTCATCGATCAACCCACACTCCTTCTCGATTGCCTCCTCTACCACCTCAGCGTTAAGATTGATCAAAACATCTGGCAGAACGCAATGTGGCTCAACAAACACAACCTCCTTCAAATCTTGTAGCATAACTCCATCTTCTCCACAAAGAGCAAGTAAGTCCGAGTTGCCAACTTCCTCACTCGGAATCTCCAACGGAAATRCCCCTACAYTATTACCCAAAACTTCATAATCAATCGCAAAAGAGGCGATCTCAACCAARTCCTCAATCTCCATCTCCTCACACAACTCTCCCAAACAAGCATTCAAGCTTGRATCACCAAACTCCAATGTGGGCTCCACTACATCAAGAATTAGCAGCTCTTCAAAGGTAAGATGCTCCACCTCAGCACGGATAACTGAGTAAGAATCATTATTGAGTGGAGCATCAGGATGATTGTAGATTTATTGGTTTTCMCTCTCTTCCAAAGAAACCATAATTTGACCCAACATCGTCTCCATATTCTTCATGAGTCGCTCAGTCGATTGCGCTAAATTCTGATTCGATTGCGCAAGTTCGTCCCAATGACGAATAGTCTCTTGCTTCCGCGCTAAAAATTGATCATCTGGTATATTGAAGTGTAGTTTTTCGTGGTTCAAAATATTTGAAAGTTCATTTGGCTCGGTGTGWKTGGAAATCGTTTCAATTGATGAATCAATGTGTTTCAAGCTTCRAAAAATAGAAAGAAAATGAAAACAAGCAATTAAGCTATCCAAACTACCCTAGGAATTGAAATGACAAGTTGGTCGAATGCCTCGGTCGTATGCCTTAATTGAAAATGCAAGCAATTAATAAAAACAAGCAAAAACAAGCATTGTTTCATCGAGTACCACCATGCATGCATAAAGTACAACCATGCATGAAAACTCAAATAATGCGAATTGACAAAAATTAAAAGTACCAAGGTAAAGAGCAATAAAAGTTGACATAAAAGTTCAAATCTTTCGGAAAAATAACAAGAAACGAAGAGTAGATCTARGATTCAATTTAAAACTATGCATGGAAATTTAATTCAAAATAAAGCATAAGTAAAACTCAAAGTCATGATGAACCAAGGCCCGATCTACGATCTAGATGTGTCACTCATCTATAATTCATAGCCAAATCACAAGTTTCATCATGGAATCAAGTAGATAAGGCAAAAAGCATAATTGAAGAACATGCATGAAAATGAAGAACAAAGCTTGAAAGTAAAAGGAAAGCTTACTAAAATTAAATGGAGAGTCCCAAACTTAAATTACAAATGAAAGTGCTAATCCAAAGGAGTATTTGGATTCTTCTTGAGCTTACAAACTCAAGGCATAGCTTGAAAATTAAATCCCAAAAACTAAGAGAGAGAAAGTAGATCTAGAGAAGAATGAGAGAAAATTAATTCCCAATCCTCATGCAAGAGTTGGGGAAAGAGTGTATATTTTTGGGGTTAAAAATGGGGTTTAAATAGTTATTAGTAGGGGCAAAATCATAAATTCGCGCTGATTCCCGGTCTTTCAGTCGATCGACTGCTAGTGGCCAGTCGATCGACAGTAGGCAGTCGATCGACTGCTTCTTGGAGAAGTGTCGATTTTTGGAAAATCTCTGGAATTCGGTCGATCCTTGAGCAGTTCAGTCGATCCGGGAGGGGCGGTCGATCGACTACCAGTCGATTGGGCAGCAAGCAGTCGATCGACTGCTTCTTGAAAAGGAGAGGAAGTCCCTGGAATTTAGTCGATTTTCAGCATTTCAGTCGATTCTTGGAAGGGCAGTCGATCGACTCCCAGTCGATCGGTAGCTTTTCAGTCGATCTCAGCTTCTTCCGGCACGGTTTCTTCATTTTGGCACGGATTTTGGACTTCAAGGTCTCGACTCGATCTTGGACACCTCCCAATGCGACTCAGAGCAACTCTAACTCCCTTGGCCACCTACAACATAAGAATTTGGACTCAAAAACCTCATGATTTATCATTGCAACACACCAATCAATCTCAAACTTAAAAATGATAGAATAATCTAGAACCTTAACAAAATAAGACTCGAACTACTACAAATAACGCTAAACTCTAACTAGAAACACAAGATAAAATGCCACAATTACATGCAAAACAACTACCCCACACTTATCGGTTTGTTCGTCCTCGAAACAACGAAAATAATCGAGAGTGTACATGCAATGAACACTTCATATAAAGAGAAAAATCCTTGTGCTTGTCCTTATTATTATGGTGATAGTATCAACATAGACTCGCTATTTTCATGCATTGCTCGTATTACCCTTTATCAAAAGCAAGCCAAATCGATGACTTCCTCTCAAAGGGAGTTTTGGAGGGTGTTCGCTCAATTCGCTCAAGTGTATATAGGACGTGTTTATGCTCAAGTCGGTCAATACATGCACCTTGTCAAGATTTCACAAATCAAACGCTCGAAATTGCTCAAGTACATGACCAAGTAAGAATCGAAAGAGGTCTTTATTATGGGTTGTAATGTTGGCTCTTTGGTAAGGTATGGAACATTTGGATATAGTGGCTAACACACGATCAAACGTGATCAATAACACACAAAATCCTAAAATCTAAAACCCGAAGCTTATAATCGCTTCACCTTTCCCAATTTGCCAAACTTTCATTCGAAACCCCTTTCATCTATTCACACACTTTCCCGACTTTTATTTTCACAACCACTTAGAAGCATTTTGAATTTGCTTCTTTTCACTCAACTTAGCCTTTGAATTAGGCTTTATACTCTTGAACGCACGCTTTATCACTTTTCGTGATTTGTGTTGGAGTATTATTCTCTTTTTTTTTTTTTTTGTATAAGCAACTCAAAACCCAAACCCCACACTTTATTTCCCACACATCTCTCATTAGCTAATAACACACTCTCTTGCCTCACTAACATGAAGATATAAGAGCTAAAATCGAGCTCGGCTAACAAGAAACGGGATAGAGGCTCAAGGGGGCTCATTTGGGATTTTAAAGGGGCTTAAATATATGAATATGGCCGGAACAAGGGTGATATATGTGCCTCGAGGTCATTTTCAAATTCAATCATGTACGAGAAAAGTCAAACCTCCTCAATGCAATTTCCATAAAAATGCAAGTAAGCCGATAAATCACACAAGGCTACTCACTAGTTTGCACCGAATTTGGGAGCAACATCAAAAGAGTTTTTAAAGCTTTACAATTTTTTCACGAGAAAATGTTGATTACATATGTATATGGTGGATTTTCGGACGAAGCACAAAAAATTTAACCCCTCACACAAGAGGCCATAAACATGCAAAAACTCGACAAGTAAACTATTCAAACTTCCAAGCATGTGGAGTTGTTCAAACATGTAATCGAGACACAAAAGACACAAAAATTGACTCAACCATTTAAAAGCGCAAATAGTAAGCGTCGCTTCTCCAAGAATGCGTCACTTCGCCAAGGCTCGAGTCAAGAACAACAAAACATGCTTTTCGACACCCGGACCCTAACCACCTACCCACCCCATACTTAAACCATGCAATGACCTCATTGCATTTTAATGAAAGTCAAGAAAAAGGGAGGGTGAATAGAAACTTCCTTAACCGAGCGAGTTAGAGTCGAGCTCGGTGGGGTCCACCTAATAATCCAAGCAMTCTAAGCAAAAATCGAGCATGGCTAGTATCTCCCGGCTTCATGAACGTTACCAATATCATCAAAAGTCCAATGGTTGGAGTCGAAAAACAAAACCTAGAAAAGAAAATCACTCAAAATCAAAAACACAAGGAAATATGTACATGAACTCAACTAAATATATATTTTTTCTTATTTTTCAATTTTTCAAATGTTTTTTTTGGATTTTTGAATTTTTGAATATTTTTGGATTTTTCAATAAAAGAAATAAAGCAAGAAAGAAATGGAAAGAACTTGGGTTGCCTCCCAAGAAGCGCTTGTTTTACGTCCCTAGCTTGACGAACTCCCTTTCATATTATGGAGGAGTCGAGGCAGGAGGATCAATCAATGCTATCGCGTCCTCGACAGGAGGTAAAAGGAAACCATTTCGGTAGGGCTTGACTCGATGGCCGTTGACTTGAAATTTTTCTTGAGTCTTAGGGTCGATCAAGGTCACCGCCCCACTCGGGTTGACATCTTCAATGGTATACGGCCCCGTCCACTTGGATTTCAACTTGCCGGGGTGAAGAGCCAAACGTGAATTGAATAGTAAGACGGGCATCCCAACCTCAAGCTCCTTCCGAACCAATCTCTCATCGTGGATACTCTTGGTCCTTTCTTTATAAATCCGAGCATTGTGATATTGGTTTTCTCGAAGCTCCTCCAACTCCTCCACTTGCATCATTCTCTCGAGACCGGCCTTCCTAAGATCCAAGTTCACGACTCTCATTGCCCAAAATGCCTTGTGTTCTAATTCAACGGGTAAGTGACAAGTCTTACCAAAGGCCAAGGTATAGGGGCTCGATCCAAGAACCATTTTATAGGCCGTCCGAAGGGCCCACAACGCATCATTCAACTTTCGCAACCAATCCTTTCGACTAGGTTGCACCGTCTTCTCTAGCACACTCTTCACTTGTTTGTTGCTCGTCTCGACTTGCCCCGAAGTTTGGGGGTGATATGGCGTGGCAACCTTGTGCTTGATCCCATAGACCCTCATAAGTTTCTCAAAAAGCTTGTTGCAAAAGTGGCTATCACCATCACTTATTATAACTCTTGGGAAGCCAAAACGAGCGCAAATGTTCTCTTTCACGAACTTGACGACAACCTCCGCGTTATTCTTTCTCGTGGGGACAGCCTCAACCCATTTCGAAACGTAGTCCACTCCCACAAGAATGTACTCATGCCCATCGGAGGACTTAGGGAAAGGCCCCATGAAGTCGATCCCCCACACTTCAAAAATCTCAACCGCTAAATTGCCCACTAAGGGCATCTCATTACTTTGTGAAATGCTCCCCGTCCTTTGACATCTATCACAAGTTTGAACATGGACGTGAGCGTCATAATGAAGAGACGGCCAATAGAAACCCGAACTCAAAATCTTAAGAGCCGTCTTCCTTCCTCCAAAGTGCCCTCCGACTTGATGATCGTGACAAAACGTCAATATCGCTTGTATCTCCTCTTCGGGCACACATCTTCTTATCATGCCATCTTTCCCCACTTTTTACATGAATGGATCGTCCCAATAAAAACTTTGGCATTTATCGAGGAAGCGCTTCTTTTCTTGCCAATCCATATCCGGTCGAAGCTCACCATTCGCCAAGTAATTTGCATAGTCGGCGTACCAAGGCGCTTGGCTCACTTTCATCAAGTTCTCGTGTGGCAAATTCTCTCCGATGAAAATCCTTTCTCCTCCATCCGCAACCAATCTCGAAAGGTGATCGACTACCGCATTCTCACACCCTTTCCGATCCTTGATCTCAATATCAAATTCTTGAAGCAATAGGATCCAACGAATAAGGCGGGGTTTTGCTTGAGGTTTAGAGAACAAATATCGTAAGGCGGCATGATCATTATGCACCACAACTCGTGACCCAACTATGTAAGCTCGGAACTTCTCTAGTGCAAAGATCACGGCTAAGAGCTCTCTCTCGGTTGTCGTGTAATTCTTTTGGGCATCATTTAGCATCAAACTTGCATAATACACCACCCTTAATAGCTTGTCCACTCGTTGTCCAAGGACGGCCCCCACCGCTTCATTCGATGCGTCGCACATAATCTCGAAAGGCAAGCTCCAATCGGGCGCTACGACAATGGGGGCGGATACGAGGCTCTTCTTAATGGCCAGGAAAGCATCCTCACAAGCCTCATTGAATTCGAAAGGGACTTCATTACTCAACAACCGACATAAGGGGCGGGCAATTTTCGAAAAATCTTTTATGAACCGCCGATAGAAACCGACATGCCCAAGGAAGCTCCTTACATCTTTCACATTGAGAGGAGGAGGTGACTTTTCGATCACTTCCACTTTGGCTTTGTCCACCTCAATCCCCTTCTCCGATATCACATGCCCAAGGACAATGCCACTTCGAACCATGAAGTGGCTCTTCTCCCAACTTAGAGTTAAGCTCGTTTCTTCACATCGGGCTAGCACCTCCTCAAGATTTCTCAAACATTCGTCGAACGAGTCCCCATATATAGAAAAGTCATCCATAAAGACTTCAAGATATTTGTCAATCATGTCGGAAAATATGGAAAGCATGCATCGTTGGAACGTCCCAGGGGCATTACATAGCCCAAATGGCATCCGTCGGAAAGCAAAAGTCCCAAACGGGCAAGTAATTGTTGTTTTAGCTTGGTCCTCGGGGGCGATGGCAATTTGGTAATAGCCTGATAATCCATCCAAAAAGCAATAGGAGTGGTGGCCGGCAAGTTTGTCGAGCATTTGATCAATGAAAGGTAGAGGAAAGTGATCTTTCTTCGTAGCCGTGTTCAACTTTCTAAAATCGATACACATCCTCCACCCCGTCGTTGCCCGTGTAGCCAATAACTCACCCTTATCATTCTCCACGACGGTTATGACACTATTCTTTGGGACCATATGCACGGGGCTTACCCACTCGCTCTCGGCTATAGCATAAATCAAGTCCTCCTTCAACAACTTTAGTATTTCTTCTTTCACGATCTCTTTGAGGTTCGATTTAATCGCCTTTGAAAATCTCGAGAGGGCTTGGCATCCTCCTCCAATATGATCCGATGCATGCACGTCGATGGGCTAATCCCTTTTATATCACCGAGGCTCCATCCAATGGCACTTTTGTGAGCCTTTAGCACCTTGATCAATCTCGCTTCCTCATCGTCGTTTAGATTGGCAAAAATAATCACCGGTTTACTCTCCTCTTCTTCAAGAAATACATATTTGAGGTGAGATGGGAGAGGCTTTAGCTCGGGCTTGTGCCTCCTCTCACCCTCGTTGGTGGAGAGCTCGAACAATTCGATCGTTCCCTTGAGGCATTCATCAAGAGTTGTATTCGGCATAAAAACTCGATTATCATCAATGATCTCCTCCCCCCCCCCTCTCAAAAGCTCGTCGTTGTCCTCAATGACATGAACAAAATCACTCTCGAAGAAGTTGGTTGGAATGGGGAGAACACGTGAGTCCGCACGAACAATGAGTGATGCATTATCCATCGAAGCAACTCGATCATCTTTTGGCTCCACCACCTCAATGCACTTGTCCTCCTCAAAGACTTGCTCGACCAAGTCTTGCAACTCGTCGACAAGAAGGCAATCCGCATGATAAATACTCGAAGGAATCGACGGCAAGTTGGTCATCGAGAACGTGACCGATTCACCCGCAACGGACAACGTGAGATTTTTCTTTCCAACATCGATTAAGCATTGTGTAGTGGCCATAAACGAACGACCAAGCAAAATAGTATGCTCGGAGCCATCATCAGAGACCAATCCCACATCTAAGACGACAAAATCCACCGGTACCACAAGGCCTCCCACTTTAACGAGCACATATTTAACCACCCCCTTCGGATAACGAACGGAACGGTCGGCCAATTGCAAACAAATCCGAGTTTCTTATAGGGGGGCCAACTCTAATTGCTTATAAATCGAAGATGACATCAAGTTAATACCCGCCCCGGAGTCAAGCATACCACTCGTGACTTTCCCATTGCCGAGCGTAATATCGATGCAAAACGAGCCGGGGTCCATCATTTTGAGAGCCAAAATCAAAGGGTCACAAATCACACTAGCCTCTTTTGATAGTACAACCTTCTCATTTGTCGCCGTGAAAAGCTTTTTCGACGAGAGCTCCTTGAAAAACTTAGAATATGCGGGCATATCGCGTATGGCATCCAATAACGGAAGAGTGATATTAACATTGGACAAGGTATTGTAAAGCCTTTGAAATTGCTCATCTTTCTTTGCGTTCGGAAGCCGAGAGGGAAAAGGCRTARGACCYTTTGGAATTGGGGGCTTGTAGGCGTTAGAAGATTTATGCAAGCCATCAAGAGCATCTTTCGATAATGATGGGTCCACGGGGGTAGAATCGGACGAAGGMACGCACGGTGGAGTAGTACCATTCTCATCCTCGACCGGGGGCCCGACTTTATTATCAATGACCCGTCCACTTCGAAGTGAAGTAATAGCATGGGCATGGGACGGTTGGCTCGGAAGCTTCCCCTTGTCATTGGCTTGTTTGATCATATTTATCTCGGAAGCCAATTGCCCAACTTTCGTATTCAACCCGTTATTCGAAGCCTCCATCGCGGCTATCCGCGCATCAATGGATTGCAAGTGTTGTAAGATCAGGGCAATGTTCGGATCGGTAGCCAGTGGTGGAGTAGTCATTGGAGGGGATGGACGAGACGGACCCACATGAGGAGGGACTCTCGATTGGGTATTCGCATAGCCAAAGTTCGGATGCATGCGGTTGCTCGGATGATACGAAGGATTATGCGTAGTCGGCCGAGCATAAAAAGGCTTAGAAACACCACCACCCGATTGGTACCCTTGTACTCCACAAACTTCTTCTGACGGTGGAACCGGCATGTAAAACGAGGGATTTGAAGAACAAGTAAGGGCCTCATGCCCAACCATTCCACAAGACAAACAAGGAGGCTCCGGATTGGGACAAGATAGCTTCGCGATTTGAGCCTCCAATGCCGCAATTTTCTTATCCGTTTCGATTTTCTCGGAAGAATACGACTCCATCACCTCGTTAGCACTTGAATATAAATCACGGGAAGATTTTTGCTTGGAATTCTCAGCCAAATCAAAAATAACTCGGTGGAGCGTTTGAGGGGAATGAATCGTCATGTTGCCACCCACTCTTGTGTTGACCATATATTGATATTGCGGGTCCAATGCTTCATAGAAGGTTTGAATCAAAAGGTCCTTCGGAAAACGACAATGAGGACAACTCTCGATAAGATCCTTGAAACGAAACCAAGCGGAGTGAAACGACTCATTTTTCATTTGTTTGAAAGACATGATCTTAACACGGACTTCGTTCGTTCGCTCCATGGAATAGTAATTGTCGAGGAAGACTTTTGAAAGCGTCGCCCATGTACGAATGGAGTTAGCGGGAAGACCCATGAACCATGATAGAGCTTTGTCTTGGAGGGCATATGAAAAACACTGTAGTTTGAGATTGTCCAAGCTGATCATGTTTGGACGATGAAAGCTTGAAACATGCCATTGGAATTGCCGTATGAATTGAAGGGGGTCCTCCTTAGCAAACCCGTGGAAAATTGGGAG
>BMAC01000030.1:1676279-1720347 GCA_014905375.1 Phtheirospermum japonicum | reverse complement strand
CGGTCGATCGACTACCAGTCGATTGGCAGCAAGCAGTCGATCGACTGCTTCTTGAAAAGGAGAGGAAGTCCCTGGAATTTAGTCGATTTTCAGCATTTCAGTCGATTCTTGGAAGGGCAGTCGATCGACTCCCAGTCGATCGGTAGCTTTTCAGTCGATCTCAGCTTCTTCCGGCACGGTTTCTTCATTTTGGCACGGATTTTGGACTTCAAGGTCTCGACTCGATCTTGGACACCTCCCAATGCGACTCAGAGCAACTCTAACTCCCTTGGCCACCTACAACATAAGAATTTGGACTCAAAAAACCTCATGATTTATCATTGCAACACACCAATCAATCTCAAACTTAAAAATGATAGAATAATCTAGAACCTTAACAGAATAAGACTCGAACTACTACAAATAACGCTAAACTCTAACTAGAAACACAAGATAAAATGCCACAATTACATGCAAAACATATATATTCTTCATGGCTTGGATAGTATGGAATTGAGTCGGGAGGGGCATAAGATTCGTAGCTCAGAAAGGAAGAATTAAATTTGGATGGAGCATACGAGTCATATCCCGTGTAATAAGAAGGTGAGGCAGAGGGAGCGAATGAAGGTTCAAAACTCGGATTGTAGTAGTTGGGTGAAGCATTTGGATCGTTAAGGCTCACATTGTAAGAATTTGGAGGTTGGGCCCATTCATGTGAGAATGTCTCCATGAAACAATCGTACACTTCCTCCCACGTGTTCAAGTAATCGGGCTCTATATTTGTCAACCATTTTCTCGCCCGATCCTTTAATGTAAAGATGAAAAGTATCATCCTCACTTCATTCTTTGTAATGCCTAAAAGGGGGAAGGTTCTTGTTATGGCGTGGTACTCTTGGATGAATTCGAACGGATCCTCACTCGGGAGCCCATGAAATACCGGGAGTTGCCCATAGTAGAACTCATCCGGATCGTAGTCTCGCATCGCTTGACTCCATTGAGTGGTCAGTCGAAGATCAAAATAAGCGTACGGGTTAGACATTCTTTCTTTCTCTCTTTTTTTTTCCCGAAATGGCTTGTTGAATCTTGGTCGTCAAGGTACCTTGCAATCACAACACTTAACGCACAAGATTAAACGCCACCGGTAGATAATAACAAAAATGAACAAAGAGAAAAATCACAAACGAACACGAAACACAAACAAAACCAATAAAAACACGAACAAAGATCACGAAGAACAAACACAAAAATTACAACCTTTAGCCTTCCCCGGCAACGGCGCCAAATTTTGAGCCGAACTTTTGTGTTCCTTTCAAAATAAAATCCGGTTAAACAGTGCGCGTATACTTTTGAAAGGGTTTTAGTTCGCCTGCAAGAGAACGGGGTCACTTGTAGACTTGGCAAGTTAACTCGAGTCGATCTCTCGAGGAAGACTAATCGGAAGTTGTTTTTGTGTTTGTTTATACGAACGAGAAAATAATAAAAGCTAATTTAAACACGCGGACAAAAGGGTTTTGATTTGAGAACTTTTATATCTAAAAGTGATGATTTATGCTATGAGCTATTTAAAAACAATCTTGCAAAGAGGGCGTCAATCTCTATGCAAGAACTTTAATTAAAGTTTATAAAGATTTAACAACGAAATTCAACTCTTAAAAGATTAATAAAATGGGGGTCTAGGGCCTTGGAATCGTCTCCACGACCACTTGGGCATTTCGTCGAACACTTAGTCTACGAGTTGGGGTTGTCAATCCCAACGTATAGATTAAACGCTCGGTAATTCCAAGTGATGGTTCTAAACGATTCCCGACACTAGACCCGTAAGTTCTAATTATAATATTTATAAATAATATTATAAAATATATGTAATTAAATATCTTATCTAGTCTTTTAAATAAAAGAAATAAACTACCCTGATTAAAACCGTGACCGAAATCGTGGATTAAATATAACCGTAACTAAAACTATAATGCCACAGTTTCAGTTACGAGTTTCTATTTTGGGAAACGACAACCGACGATTCTGGAAGCGTAGCTGGTGATTACGAAAATGTAGCGAGACCTAGAAAAATGTCATGGTTTGTGGGGATTTTATGGTTTTTTCACTTAAATATATCTCATCAATTACTTTCCTTAAAAAATAAATATATTTTTCACTTAAATATTTCATGGAGGAATGAACACCTCCCACATACGTCGACATATCCACCGTTCAGTCAAGTGACTCAACTTTTATTATTGGTAACTGAATGGGGACCTTTTTTTAATAAATAAATAAAAACTGAATTTTTTCTTTTTTTTTAATAAAAGTGCCATAATTTATTAAAAAAATCCAGAACAAACAATCAACAATCAAAACCATAACAAAGAGAAAAATTGGTCAATACAAGCACACTTCACCAGTAATTATTTCATTTGAATTTCATGTTTGCTCGCATAAGAAAAAATAAAGCGATAATCTGAACAATATCATTACAAAATGTGGGTGTGGGTGTGGTGGGGGGGAAGAGAGATTACCGTGCCAATAAGTGTGTTGCAATACCAATACATGTAATTTAAAACATAGAAGTAGTACCAGCATAAAATAAAATCATATCAGTAGGAAATTTCATTTAGGCATTTTATCAAACACTGTAGTTTGGTAGGTCTATGGTTATTAAATAAGTATCAATAAATAGATGTTAAGTCTGGTGTTAATAACACTAGAATTGAAACTAAACAGTATTTAAATAATAAGCAGCATAATAATTCATAAAAATAGAAGAACACAGCAAATTGATTTCGTTCGTAAGCAACGTACTTACGAACTGGGTAAAAAAAAACCCGAAACTATATTACTTTAATTTGTTTAAGATCAAATGCAAAATCATAAAGTAATATATGAAAAACATTAGCATCAACACGTGATACTAAATACTTGCAGCCATGTTATGATGATCTTCTCCATCTGTTACGCAACTTCAAATATGTATGAATCGTGGATCGCTGCTTCAAGACTTCCTCGTATTTGTGTTCCCTGCTATGTGAAAGTTGTGGTCTTTACACGGATTCTTCTTCTCTTAAATAGACAAGAATCCCTACCTTGATAAACAAGCTAGCTCTATTCTAGGAAACCAAATAAAAACTAAATATAGTTTCCTAATATTTTGAACCCAGGAAAGGCAAATAACAACAAAAGGAAAATAAGATAATTGCAATGAATAATATTCCCAAAAATCTCCCACTTTTGCCTTTTTGGAAAAAATACCTAAGACGCAATAAAATATTCATGACTCCCTCTTAACAAGTAACCATTGTTCAAAAACACAAAACACAAGATGAGGAGAAGGCCCTTCATCTCTATCCTTCCTCTTCTTTCCTTTGGCCAAACGAACCACATCCTCATCACTCTCAGTAGATTCGTTTTCCTCCTCAGCTATAGCGTCATCATCATCCTCATCACCATTCACATCCGCGTCTTTATCATCTCCCCCATTTTGTTCTGAAAGCAAAAGAGCTTCAACAAATGAATCACGAAGTGCCTGCATATGTTCAACTCGAGCCTGCATCTGTTTAATCTAATGATTAAGAATAATAACCTGAGCCCACACCACTGGAGCAGAAAACTGAACAATGTTAGAATTTGTGATAATAGCACCAGAACCAACACCAGAAGTACTAGCAGCTCTAGTTGGCGGCTACCATGGAAGATCTACAACTCGAACTCCAGTAGTATGTTGACCATGAAACGTAAACCACTCCATCTCTCCAGTAGAAATATCATCCTCATTAGGTTAAAAACCTTGATTCTCAAGTAGGCTAAAAATGAGGTAAGGAAAGCAAAACGATAAAGTTGCTTTGGACGCAGCAAACCTGGTGACAATGTCAAACACATGATGACCAAAATTTATCTTTATACCACGGCCCAGCTTAAACAGAAACTGAGCTTGTGGACACGTCACAACAGTGGCATTCTTCATCGGTACCCAGTTAAAAATTACTACCTTGAGCAAAACTAAATGCAAAGATGATAATCTCATACCAAACAACTGCTCATGCCATTCCTTATGCATACTCCCAGACAAAAATTCAAGGACCTCATTCATATCATCAACAGTAGAATCCCCATGACAATCCACAGTTCCAAACAGTTTATTTATTAATTCAGAAGTAAATGCATCAAACTTCCCAAGCACATAAACTTTACCAAAACTGATGGACTTACGATCAACAATAGAAGGAAACATGTTTGCAAAGAACTCTAACACCACTTCACGAACAAAAGGCATGGCGGTAGAAACGGTAGAATACATACATTTAGTCTCAAAGAATGCAATCAAATTCTGCTTTTTGAAAATATCTACCAGGACTCCACGCTCATCAATCATCCCACGCTGATGATACTCAGGAAACACCTCTTCAGCCTTCTTAGTTAAAAATTTGGTAGACACAAGAACAATGTCTTCGATATAAAAATCCAGAAATGGGGCATAGTCAGAGTCATCAGAAGATTGTTGAGACGCAGCTGATTGGACTGTTGCACCTTCAGAGACTGCATCATCAGAGCTGGAACTAGGAGATGAAACTGGAGCAGCTATAGGTGATGTCAGGTTTGGTGACATAACACCAGAACCATCACGAGATTTCTGGGAAGCTTCAGAGCATTTGGTTACATCCTTCTTGGACTTCGGGTGGATTTTTTTTATCAGCCAGGTGTATTGTCTGTTTTCAGTCAATCGACTGCTAGTGGCCAGTCGATCGACTGCGGTCGATCGACAGTAAGCAGTCGATCGACTGCTTCTTGGAGAAGTGTCGATTTTTGGGAAATCTCTGGAATTCGGTCGATCCTTGAGCAGTTCAGTCGATCCGGGAGGGGCGGTCGATCGACTACCAGTCGATTGGCAACAAGCAGTCGATCGACTGCTTCTTGAAAAGGAGAGGAAGTCCCTGGAATTTAGTCGATTTTCAGCATTTCAGTCGATTCTTGGAAGGGCAGTCGATCGACTSCCAGTCGATCGGTAGCTTTTCAGTCGATCTCAGCTTCTTCCGGCACGGTTTCTTCRTTTYGGCACGGATTTTGGACTTCAAGGTCTCGACTCGATCTTGGACACCTCCCAATGCGACTCAGAGCAACTCTAACTCCCTTGGCCACCTACAACATAAGAATTTGGACTCAAAAACCTCATGATTTATCATTGCAACACACCAATCAATCTCAAACTTAAAAATGATAGAATAATCTAGAACCTTAACARAATAAGACTCGAACTACTACAAATAACGCTAAACTCTAACTAGAAACACAAGATAAAATGCCACAATTACATGCAAAACATATATATTCTTCATGGCTTGGATAGTATGGAATTGMGTCGGGAGGGGCATAAGATTCGTAGCTCRGAAAGGAAGAATTAAATTTGGATGGAGCATACGAGTCATATCCCGTGTAATAAGAAGGTGAGGCAGAGGGAGCGAATGAAGGTTCAAAACTCGGATTGTAGTAGTTGGGTGAAGCATKTGGATCGTTAAGGCTCACATTGTAAGAATTTGGAGGTTGGGCCCATTCATGTGAGAATGTCTCCATGAAACAATCGTACACTTCCTCCCACGTGTTCAAGTAATCGGGCTCTATATTTGTCAACCATTTTCTYGCCCGATCCTTTAATGTAAAGATGAAAAGTATCATCCTCACTTCATTCTTTGTAATGCCTAAAAGGGGGAAGGTTCTTGTTATGGCG
Source organism: Phtheirospermum japonicum (assembly GCA_014905375.1). NCBI lineage: Eukaryota > Viridiplantae > Streptophyta > Magnoliopsida > Lamiales > Orobanchaceae > Phtheirospermum > Phtheirospermum japonicum. The sequence continues at coordinate 1,714,655 of BMAC01000030.1, read as the reverse complement.
TGGTACTCTTGGATGAATTCGAACGGATCCTCACTCGGGAGCCCATGAAATACCGGGAGTTGCCCATWGTAGAACTCATCCGGATCGTAGTCTCGCATCGCTTGACTCCATTGAGTGGTCAGTCGAAGATCAAAATAAGCGTACGGGTTAGACATTCTTTCTTTCTCTCTTTTTTTTTCCCGAAATGGCTTGTTGAATCTTGGTCGTCAAGGTACCTTGCAATCACAACACTTAACGCACAAGATTAAACGCACCGGTAGATAATAACAAAAATGAACAAAGAGAAAAATCACAAACGAACACGAAACACAAACAAAACCAATAAAAACACGAACAAAGATCACGAAGAACAAACACAAAAATTACAACCTTTAGCCTTCCCCGGCAACGGCGCCAAATTTTGAGCCGAACTTTTGTGTTCCTTTCAAAATAAAATCCRGTTAAACAGTGCGCGTATACTTTTGAAAGGGTTTTAGTTCGCCTGCAAGAGAACGGGGTCACTTGTAGACTTGGCAAGTTAACTCGAGTCGATCTCTCGAGGAAGACTAATCGGAAGTTGAGCAGTCGGTGTTGCGTCGGAGGCAATGAGGATTGGAGCCAATTCGTGACCAGCGACTGGAGATGGATGATTTGCATCTTTTTGTACATATTTTTGCTATCGTTTTTGTATCACGTTGCGTGTGTTTTGCTTGCTTTTAGGTGTTTTAGGAGTCGAGTTGTCCGTTTTTCGTTATTTCTAGGTTTTCTTAGTTTTTGTACGTTTTTTATTAGTTTTCGTAGTTTTTCACCCTTTCGATTTTCTATTGGCCGTAGGACGTCCAAGCGGGGCCCGCGCTCATTTGGGATCATTGATACTTGACTCGAGAATGAACGGCGACTCGGGAATGAATGGATAAAGCAAGGGAACACAACAGATGAGGCTCGATAAACCGGCGGACGCGAAAAGAACGAGAAATCGAGCCGGTTGCAAAAATTCAGTCGACCGACTGGAAGTGCAGTCGATCGACTGCAATTCTAGTTGATCGACTGAACTCCCAGGATCGACTGCATTCCAGGGAGTTTTGGCATTTTGGACGACGCAGTCGATCGACTGCCTACTTGGCCGATCGACTGTTATCGATCGACTGGGTCCTCCGAAGATCGACTGGATTCCAGGGCTTCAGGCCGTTTTGACATCGCAGTCGATCGACTGCCGACATGATCGATCGACTGCCAGTCGATTGACTACTTTTTCAGTCGATCGACTGAAAAGCAGATTTTGAGATTGAATAAGTAATCAGACGTCTTTTCCAATTTGGGCCAACTTGCAGGCTGAGGACCTTTCTTCTCCAAGGGAGCTCCTTCAACCAAATCTTCCCTTTTTCATTTATTTTTTAATAAGATCCATGTTCTAGTAATTAGTTTTGGTTTTAGTTTAGGGTTTGATCTTCATTAGCTAAATTGTGGAAGCACATATCCTTCAAGTTTCGGATTTCCTTTGTCAAGCTTCCAAGCTTTCCCTTTCAAGCTTTTGTGGAATCCTTAGTTTGGTAAACTCTTTCCATTAATATAGTTTTATTTCCTTGTTATTTCATTTAATTGTGTGTTGATGTTTGATCGTAGTTTAGTTGTTAAATTGATCATCAAAACTCTTATTTTCAGCTTTCTAGCTTTTGAACTTATACTTTTAAGTTGTTAAGTTGTTAGATCAATCTTTAAGTTTTAGAAGCTTTATATAACCCTCCTTTTTAGAACTTTAAATTTTATTAAATTAATGTTGACTTTTTCAAATAAGCTAGACTTCAATTTTCCCTCCTTTTCTTTAATTTAAATTATAAGCTTTCTTAGTTAACTAGTTTAGATTAATCATTTTTAAAGAAGCTTTAATTTCCTTTCCGTATTTTAATGCTTTTAAATCTTCTATTTCAATTTCAAAGTTTAGTTATAAAAACCAAAACCGAATCGATGACTACTGCTTTCGTAGTTTAGATTAGTTTAATTTCAACCGACGATAAGAGCAATTAAGAAACCGACAGGCCGATAACATCCATCCTCGAGAGACACGACTCGGGAAGAACTCGCCGCCCTACAACCGGCTCCGTACTCTTGTGGAGACGGATTCTCAAATTAGAGCGTCGAGAATCCATCGATCAATGGACATGCAGCAGGAGCAACAATTGGTGATGGGTTTGGTGTTACAACACCACCCATCTCTTCTCCAATGTCCATGGCGGTGTAAACTGGCAGATTTACCGGAGCCTGTTCATCGACTTGGAGGCGCACACCGGCTGGGAGATCCGAAGTTCTGCTGGGTGATGGAGAATTCGACATCCTGCAAGAGATTTGGAAGCAATCACAAAGACAAGATCGAGTGTCGTAGGCAGAAAAATTGAGAGTAAAAAAAACTAACTCTTTTAATTTGGATAAACCGTACGCAATAGAAGAAGGAAGGGGATGAAAAGGTAAAGTGAATAATTAACACCCCCACTAACACAACTACCTTTTTTAAGATCCAAGATATTTCTTTCCTTAAAAACAACACGGACTTAAACGATGCACATTCCGAGATCTCTTCTCAAACGAGAGAAGATCTCTAAATCTAATGCCTTTATGATTTTTTATTCCTATGTGCTCAAGACTAACTATCTTTCTCTCAACCAAGTCACGAATAAAGTGGTAACTTATGTCAATGTGTTTAATTCGTGAGTATTGGACAGGATTTTTTGAGATATCAATGGAACTGGAATTATCACAAAGCATAGTCAAAATTCTACTATGTAGACCATAGTCCTCTATCATTTGGTTCATCCAGAGCAACTGTGTGCAAGTGATTCCAGCTGCAATATACTCGGCTTCAACTGTAGAAAGAAAAATACAAATTTATTTTTTACTATACCAAGAGATAAGATTATTACCCAATAAAAAATAACCCCCAATAGTACTCTTTCTATCCACAAAATCCCCAGCCCAATATGAGTCCGTATATCCCACAAGTTCAGTACTTGTTTCCTTAGTATACCAAACACTCAAATCACTTGTACCAACTACATACCTAATAATTCGTTCAACAGCTTTTTAATGTGATTCTTTAGGATTTAACCGGTACCTAGCACATAGACACACGCTATACATAATATCCGGCCTACTAGCCTTCAAGTATAAGAGACTCGCTATCATGCTCCTATACAAGGTGTTATCAACATTGATACTAACATCATCTCTAGACTATTTCATGGTTTTTCCTAATGGTGTTTTCTTATGCGTAGCATTCTCAACCCAAACTTCTTAACAAGATTCTTAGAATATTTGGATTGAGAGAGAAAAATACCGTCATCCATCTGTTAAATTTTCAAACCAAGAAAGTAAGAGAGGTTACCTTCCATACTCATCTCGAATGTGTCAGACATTCTCGTAATAAACTCACTCACCATCTGCTCGTTAGTAGATCCAGAAATTATATCATCCACATAAATTTGGACAATCAAAATGTGCTTATTCGATTTAAGGAGAAATAAGATTTTATCAACTTCCCCACGTCTAAAATTTAAGAAAAGCAAGTACTGAGTCAACCTTTCGTACCAAGCCCTGGGAGCTTGCTTTAAACCATACAGAGCATTTTTTAATTTTAAAACAAAATCTGGTTTGTGCGGATCAACAAGCCTTTTAGGTTGCTCAACAAATACTTCTTCAATTAAAACTCCATTAAGAAAAGCACTTTTATGTCCATTTGATGTAGAGACATTTTCATATAGCATGCTACAACAAGTAAGAGTCTTACCGATTCAATACGAGAGACTAGAGCAAACGTCTCATCAAAGTCAATACCCTTAATTTGAGTGTATCCTTGTGCAACCAATCGTGCCTTATTTCTCACAATATTGCCAACCTCATCCGTTTTGTTCTTGAAGATCCACTTCATACCCGTAACATGTGAATTCTCTGGACAAGGTACTAAGTCTCATACATCATTCTTAGCGAATTGGTCCAACTCTTCCTGCATGGACTTTATCCAGAATTCATCTTTAAGAAAATCCTCTACACGCTTTAGCTCTATTTTGGGAAAAAACAAAGATTCACGAATTTGAGAACAGTTAGTAGATAAGCAAACAAACCTTACCATCTCTCTGAAGGTAATTTATCGCTTTCTTGTACTTCTTTCATCGAGATCTCTAATGTTTTGGCCTGTAGGATGGTTCCTATGAATTCTCGAGGGTATATCCCTCTGATGTAAGTCAATCTGACTAGCCGGATCTTCCTCATCTGAATCTGAATCGGGTTTTGGAGCAGCCTGAGTTGGTGTCAAGTTTGGTGTCATGTCACCAGTACCGTCACCACCAACATCTTCAGTTTCTACACCTGCAGTTTCATCTAAACCAACCGTAATATTTTCCTGAGGATTCTGATCATAAACCGGATCATTATCCTCAGTAGGTCTAACACCACTAATCATATCATCAAAATTGACATTTACTGACTCAATCGTGCAACGCGTACTAAGATTATACACTCTATATGCATGACTATTTTGAGAATATCCCATGAAAATACATTTATCACTCTTTGAGTCAAGTTTTGCAAGATGATTCATATCATTGGCACATAACAAATGCACCCAAAAATATGAAAATAGCTCAGATTTAGCTTTTTGCCCAACAACAACTCATAGGGAGTAACACATGACCCAGGTCTAAAATACAGCCTATTAATTATATGGCATGAAGTATTCATTTCTTCCCCCAAAAAACATTTTGCAATCCCATTTGAAATAAGCATAGTCCTAGTCATTTCTGCAAGAGGTCTATTTTTGCGTTCGACTATCCCATTTTGTTAGGGGGTGATGGGTGAAGAAAACCCATGGGTTAAACCAACTTTGGAGCAATAATTTGAAAATGACATATTCTCACTCTTTCCCATGGTCTGACCTTATTCTACCTATACTTACACCAAAACGAACACTTAACTTTTTACAAGTTTTTTAAACGCTTTGAAAGACTCAGACTTTTCTTTTAAAAATTCTACCCATGTAAAATGAGAAAAATCATCTAAAATCACAAGTACATACCTCTTACCACCAAGGCTTTCTACTTCAAGTGGGCCCATAAGACTCATATGAAGAAGTTCGAAACAGTTTGATGTAGTGAGACTTTGCACATTTGGATGTGACACCCTGACCTGCTCTCCTTTCTGACATGCCTCGCAAACTGGAATGATTTTAGTATTGAGCTTAGGCAGTTCATTCACAGCTTCCTTCTTGGCCAATCTTTCCAACATCTTGTAATTTACATGCCCGAGATTTTGATGGCATACCTCGGTATCACTTAGTTGAGATAGTTTGCAAAACACATCACCATTGGTTTGATAGCAATTGTCCTAAGTCCTCTCACTAGTAAGAATACGTGCATTTCCCTCGTCATAAACTTCGCACTTTTCATGTGTGAACTTGACACTGAACCCACCATCACAGAGTTGGCTAATACTTATCAAGTTCACAGTTAAGCCTTCAACAAGCAATACAACTTCAAGCTTTGCAATCCCAGGAATATGAAGAGTTCCTTGGCCAATGATTTGTCCGTTTGCACCTCCACCGTACTTCACCTTTCCTCCTTTAAATTTAACAATATTTGAGAGAAGATCTTCTGAGCCGGTCATATGTATAGAGCATCCGCTGTTGAAGTACCAAGCTCCAGGAATATGGGATTTTAGAGATGAATAGATCACATTGCATTTGATGTCGTTCTTTTTGACCCAGACCCATTTGACTCTGGTGTCAGTTTTGGTGTCAGGAACACCAAAACCACCACAGAACCCAACAGTCAACTTCGACCTTTTAAACTGACTTTGCTTACCAACGATCTTCCAACAGAATGGTCGGATGTGACCTTGTTCACCACAGTGATGACACACGTACTGTCTTCTTCTCCTCTTGTGGCGTTTGGTTGTCTCCAATATTTGGCTTGATTCTGGCATTTGTTGATCAGACTTGTATCCGATCCCGTGTTTTGATGAATATGGGATACTCAATTCCAGAATTTCGTCAAGCTTATCCTTGCCCTTGTTGAGGTTCATGAGGGTTTCTTGTATCTTCTTCAAATCAGTCTTTACTCGATCTAGCTCAGCATCTTTTCTAGTGAGTCCTGACTCTAATCAAACAATTATATTCAGTTGATCATCCTTTTCGTGAGTCAGTTTGTTCACCTTGATCATAAGAGTCTTGATTTTGAGCAGATTATTACCCCAGCTGGCAAATAATTCTTCATACTCAATTCTCAACTTCTCGTATATGTCAAGTGTTTCCTCAGCTTCTGCATTCAAGCACCAGGTGTTGGTTTCGGTGTTACTAACACGAATGTCTTCATCCCACACAATGTTAGCATACAATGCTGGAACAGTATTAGATGCATCAGAATTGTTGTTCTCTTCGTTGAACTCTTTTCCAATCAAGTTTTTCTTCCTCGAGTATTTGCAAATTCATTTCTATAATGTCCCCAACCTTTACACTCGTGACATTGAACTTCATTAAGAGGCTTTGGGGAACTAGAGGTCTTGGATTCCGAAGATGAAGACTAAAATTTGGCAAGTGTACGCCCTGATGATTTTGGTGTTGGCGTCTATGGCTTGAATTTTGAATAAGACCCTCCAATATTGTTTTTCCTCTTCAATTGCTTGTTGAACTATTGAGAAATAAGAGACACTTCTTCTCTCCAAGTGTGGTAGTTTCAATCTTCTCTAGTAGCTCTCTCCAATCAATATCTTCATCATAATTAGAACTAATATCGGAAGTTAGAGCAATATTTTTCTCTTTTGAGTTAGAACAAGATGTTCCATCTCAAACGTTTTGAGCGAGCCTACTAATGCATCGGAGTCTAAATCATATGTGTCCTTTGCTTCTTCAATATCTACCACTTTGATGCTAAATTTCTTCGAGATCGATCTTAGCAACTTTCCCACAAGATGTGAGTTAGTCACACCTTCACCAAGTTCTTCGCACTCGTTAGCAATATCTGAGAGTCTCATAGTATAGTCCATGATGGACTCTTTCTCGTCCATCCTCATTGATTCAAAAGTAGCAATCAACATCCTCAGTCTTAATTTATTGACACTGTGAGTTCCTTCACACACCCTCTGCAACGCATCCCATGCATCTTTTGTCGACTCGCACTTTTAATCACTTTACAGCAGCTTGAATAAACATAGCCATAGAGAGTGTTGATAGTCTTGGAGTTCCAATTGGACATGGATAGTTCATCATCCGTCCACTCTTCTTCCCTTTTGATGATGGTATCACTATCAACATCAGTAATGCGTGGCTTTTCCCATCCAACCAATATGGCTCTCCATGCTAGTTCATCAATGGTCTTGATGTGCCACCTCATTCTTTATTTCCAGAGATAATAGTTCTCGCCATTAAGGATCGGAGATCATGGATTTCCTTGAGCATCCATAGCATCCTACAAAGTAAGGACCTGTATACTTAGTACGTCAAGTATCTGGCTCTAGATGCCAATTGTAGTTTTGTAGGTCTATGGTTATTAAATAAGTATTAATAAATAAATATTAAGTCTGGTGTTAATAACACCAGAATTGACACTAAACAATATTAATAATAAGCAGCGGAATAATTCATAAAATAGAAGAACACGGCAAATTGATTTTGTTCGTAATCAACATGCTTACGAACTGGGTATACAAACTCGAAAACTATATTACTTTAATTTTTTTAAGATCAAATACAAAATCATAAAGTAATATATGAAAAATATTAGCATCAACACTTGATACTAAATACTTGCAGCCACGCTATGATAATCTTCTCCGTCGGTTATGCAACTTCAAAGATGTATGAATCGTGGATCGCGGCTTCAAGACCTCCTCGTATTTGTGTTCCTTGTTGTGTGAAAGCCATGGTCTTTACACGAATTCTTCTTCTCTTAAATAGAAAAGAATCTCTACCTTGATAAATAAGCTAACTCTATTCTAGGAAACAAAATAAAAACCAAATATAGTTTCCTAATACTTTGGACCCAAGAAAGGCAAATAACAACAAAAGGAAAATAAGATAATTGTCGTGAATAACATTCCCAACAAACACCTTTGAGTACCTCTAGATTGAGGCAATTTGGAAGTGATTTGTTCCCTTTGTAGGCCTCCCCAAAATTGTGATCGAATTTTGCAGAAAAATCATCCAAGAGACATTAATGTGTCAGAAATATTAATATAAGAATCATAAATATAGTATAATATATTTGACAAATATGATGTATGAAGCCTCTAGAGATCTCTCATATAATTCATGTAATGCACCCCTTTTTCAATTAAAATAAATAAAATCATTAAATAATCACGCTTCAGTTTCTTCTACCCCGCCATCCTCATTAGAAGCAACAATAGTGACAATTCCTCTATTTTTCAATCAGAATTCTCTGTTTGTAAAAAATAAGAGAAAATTCATTCAATTTGATCAATCAATAGTTACATTTGAGATAAAACATAATTAATATGAACTAGGATTTGAATCAAACATTCACAAATCCAATGGTTAGAATATTATATAGATTTGAAGAAAATATTACCTTTTTTGCGAATAGGTGGCTGAGAAGAAATTGATCACCCGTAAATACTTAATTTCTCCTCTCAAGTTGCGTTGCGGTTCTAGAATAGTCTCATCGCCAGAATATTCGTTGGTATTTACTCGCAGCTTCTGAAAATACGATATGATGTGCACGTGAGAATGACGTTTGTGTAATTGATGAGGAGATGCAGCCATCGATGAGTAGATTTCTATGAGTGTGCCTATGTGTGTGTGAGAGAGAGAACGGATAGGAGAAGAAAACTTGATAACATTCCTGTTTTTGTTCTTTCGTTTGTATAATTAACGATTGAGTGGAGTAAGAAGGCGGGTTGGTAGTGGGGCTGTGGGTCAATTTAAGTTAACGGCTAAAATGGTCTCATATTATGAGACCGTCTCACAAGAAACTTTCTCATAATTAAAAATACTGAAGTTGATGAATTGTTTTTATGATTAGAAAAACAATCTCCAATTGGGGCTGTTATGGGGAGTTGATAAATTGTTTTTATGATTTGAAGTTGCACCACTTCAATAGTTGATGAACTAATGCATTGGACTTTATTACAAATTACATTAGTCCATTGTTTACTTATGGGAGAAACAAGAATGAGGGGGTCCAAATTACACACACAAACACACACACATATATGCATTGATAGGCAAATACTTATGTATGTTTGGTCTAACGGTAAGACTACTTTGTATGTGACGTTTTAATAAACTTTTGTCATATATTGATACATATTCGTGATTTATTTTAACTATATTTTGTGATAATTTAAGTCGTTGGCTATGTGTCGTGACATTTTAATCACATTTTGTGATGCTTTTATGTGGTCACATTGTGAGACACGGAAGTATTGGTTTCAAACGAGATTTACTCAAATTACATATTTCATCATTCAATTAAAAATAGTTATTGTTTTAGAATTGTGCATAAGAATTAAGGAATTAAGGAATGAAGATAAATATCACTATATATACTACCTTTATTAAAAACATTCTTCTCATTTTCTAAGAAAATGAGAGATTAGGGGAATGAATAATGGTAAAATTAAAGAAATACCGATAAAATTACCTTGAAAATGTAATTAATAACTGTTGAAGGAAAAACACAATTATTGTGCCTTCGTCAATAAGTAACTGATGAAGGACAATTTAGGTATTTGTTATCTTTATGTATTATGGAAACATGTAATTGATACTCTATATAAAGAGAGTCTTTGATGAATAAGAGAACCCTAATTTCCACCGTCTTCCTTCGTCTCTCTTTTATCTCTTCTCCTTATGCTTTTCCTTTTACACGTTATCAGCTCGAAACTCTAACCTATTGAGAGAGATCGAGAATAACCCTCCATACCCTATACACAATTCTCGTGGGTCAAGTTTCTAACTGCGTTATATTTAAAAAATCGATTTCTCGAATTTCAACTGTTGGATCGAGTTCGGATTTTTATAGAACCTTCAAGACCTTTTGAATTATATTCTGAACGGTGGAGATTGGATTTGGAGATACTAGGGAATGTATATATAAAACTTCGAACAGGGCAGATTTTATTTTCGGAAATTTCTGTGCAGTATTTTTCAAAATACGATTTCGCACAATAGAACCGTTGGATCAAGCCAAAGTTTGGATATGTTATTCCAAACATATACAGGTTCAATATGAACGGTGGAAATTTGAATATGAAGTCTGAAAAATCCGATAATGAATTTTGAACAGAGTTGATCCTGTTTCTAAGAACTGTCTGCCCAGCTTATTTTAAAAACTCAAATACGCACAATCCAACCATTGGGTGAAGCTGAATTTTGGTTATATTACTCAAAACACTTAGAGGTTGAGTTCGTACGGTGGAGATCGGGTTTGAATCTTTTTATAATCCGAAACCGCAAAAGCAAAGTTAGGAAAGAATCATAACTTTCCTCCAACGTAACTCGAATACCCTATTATTTATTTAATACAACTAATAAATATTTGATAATATGTATATATGGCATGGTATGTATTATTGTGCATGTATATGTATATATGTTATCTATGATTATCTGCATGTGATGTTATGTGCAATATTGACAAACATGAAATTTTGCAATACTTTAATGATATTCATAGAGTACATAATATATTATTACTTATCATTTTAGAAGATTTCTAAGAAATCGTAAATAAAGTTATTTACACGATTAGATGAAATATTGATCATGATTTTGCCAATATGTTTAGTTAATCATGAATTTCGATGAATTGATAGATTCCATGTATGTTGATCATGAATTTTGATGAATTGATAGATTCATGTATGTTGGTGATTCCCTTCAAGTTGATTTTATAAGCTACTTTCAATGTATGTATCATTGATTATATATTTGAATATTTTCATGATAATGAAAGTTCGTGAACAATAAAGAATTGTGTGAATAAATCTTGTGATAAAGTATATTCACATGATATCAAAGAAAGATTATGACATAATTCAAATTCATTATCTATAGAAATTGATTAAACTAACTCATTCTAAATACAATTTAATATACTCAAAAGAAATTGAGTACTACCATTATTCGTTTGATGTGGAAACTATAATAACTACAATTCCACAATAATATCACCCATCAACCCCTAATTGACAAAGAATCGTCAAACTTAGTCAAAGTCAATTCTCTTATGAACTTGAGAATTCATATTGACCCCAACTTATATTGGAAGTATATGTAATTTCAAAATCTCAATAAATCCTGGATGTACTCTAAATGAATATTTTGAGAATTTTATGAAATACTTCCAAGCCTAAGAATTTAGTGAAAATAAATTGGTTTTCTTGCTAAAAAGGGTCAATGACTTTGATATGTTGCGACTAAAAATATGTCTTACCATATGTGAAAAAGAAAGTCACTTTAAATGACAATAATAAATTGAGAGATACGATCTAACTCAATTTTTTTCCACTTGAGCAAACATACTAATGCACATGTATAATATTAATTATGATAGTGAGTCGTTAAGAGAAATGATATTATTATTCATAATAGCAATGTTAGACCTCTGGATAAAGAAATTTCTTGAGGCTAACCATGATCGATTTGAATAGTGAAAATAACCTCAATGTAAAGGGGAAGAGACATGTTGATCCCTACCTATGTGGTAAGAATGAACCACAAGGTAAGATATGTAAGAGTTCATGATATTTATTGGTCATGGTAGAAGTTATGGAGGTTCCCCCAATAACCTTTCTTAGTCAATATATATCCTCTATTTTGATTGATGAAAGTATAATCAATCATTCACATTAGACTATTGTATTTGGTCTTAAAATTTATTTTGAGTTAGATTTATGTGATGTGGCCTAATTTAATTATTTTTGGCTTATTGGTAAATTTTCTATTTCATTCTAAAGTATTGAATGTACTTGAGTTTATTTACCACACATTCACATACAAGGTTAATGAGAAATTATTAGATATAATGTAACATATCTCGTAAATAATGTAAAATATTAGAATGAAAAGTATTTCATTCATCTCTGGAGGAATGAATTATTCACTTAATTGATATTTATATGTGACAAAGTCTTGAGGCCTGGTGGCACATTGATTAAAGTCATAAAAGCTCATTATGGACCAAGAGCGGACGAATCTTGTTAAGTTTGATGATATTCATGTTGATGATTATCATTAAGAAGTACATTATGAGAACGGAGCTATACTTTTAATTTATGTGGAAGAAAGCACGTTTTAGAGTCAATCTAGTAATTTTACTTTACTACTTTTTGATTATTGAATCATAAGTTATAACCAACAAAGAACTTTTGGACACTAACTCATTCAAATTTTGGCACGACCGACATGGATTCTTTAGTCGTCGTGATATCATGGTCCATGTTATAAGAAATTAACATGGACATCTTTTATTTTGTGTGAAACACAAAACGAGATAGAAATCTAATGCACAGTATAGTGTCGAACTAATGTTGTTCAATTACAGCTAGTGCATTCTAAAGTACTAGGAGCACTACATACATTCATATCTCAAAGTTGCATCACTCGTTTTTTTCAAAACTTGTTTATTAGCAAAGTTGTATGATTGAGACCTGCATATGCTAAAGATACAAAGTATAATATTTCATTCTTATAATTGATGATGATACATGTGGACATAACCATTCTAAATGCGGATCTTTCAAATATTTTATAGTTTTGGTCGATGTTTCGGCACGTATTGTCCATAAAAGTGTTGTATTTGCAAAACTTCTAGCACATTTAATATAATTGAGGATTCACCACTCTTATAAAGCACCCATCTCGTAATGCTAGAGAGTTTACATCAAAAGTATTTGATGTCTATTGCATTTTAATAAAGATTGATGTACTGGATCTTGTACCCTAATGTGCATATATAATAAGGTCTCAAAGAAGACACCATCACAAAGAATATAGATGGTGACTAAGACAATATTTATGCGCACTCATTTTTCTTTGCACAGGGTTATGCAATATTGTACGCAACTCTTACTTATTCGTTTATGAACCTCTGCTAACCAGATATTTTGCGTACCAGTTGGTAACTAGATATAAGCCTGATAATTCATACCTACGCATATTTGATTACGCAGTATATGTGCCTATTGCGCCCCCACAGCGCATTCATATGGGTTTCTAAAGACGATTAAGTATTTATGTCGGATATGAATCTCCAACAGTCATCCGCTATTTGAAACCTTTGACAGACGATCTCGTTATCGCTAAATTAGCGAATTTGTCACTCTAATGAGACAATCTTCCCGTCATTAGGGGGAGATAAGAAAAAGTATTTTCTAATGGAACGACATGAATAGTTTCATACTATGTCTCATTATGATCCCCGCATTTCACAATGTAACGTGAAAGAAAAGTAAAGTGAACAATTGATCTTCAAAGCATAGAAGACTCGGTTTCTAAAGTGACGAGATCATATATATACAAGTTGCAAATGTTTCTGCAAGGTTAAAAGTCCCCATAAAGGGCACAATGTCACAAATTAAGACATTGCAACCATACTTAGTGGAGGTGTGGTTGAGGTCGTGACTCCCAAAAGGAACAGGGGGAGGTCACTTGGTTCGATCAATACTCGTCCAAGGAATAAGAGGGCATGTATGGCACAACTTTAATTGATCATCAATGAATATAATGACTCTCATGAGATTATCTCTGATTATACTTATGTCCATGAATCATTACTGGAGGATGCTCCGAAGTTTAATATGATTGCAGAGAATAAAGAAATCTCAATGTACAATATGAGTTTATATGATTTGATGGAAAGATCTTCTACACACATTGATGATATATACATTATTGCTCAAGGAACCATAGAGCACAATAGTATCGAACCACACTCTATTGAAATATCAATATAGAGCAAATTGACCTAATTCTAAAGAATCAATCCAGGTAGAACTAAATTCACTGACAACAAGGCAGGTGTTTGGTTTGGTAGTGCTAACCTCACCAAGTGTAAAGCCTGTAGGACATAAACAAAGTTTTGTCAAAAAGCAAAATGAGAAAAATAAAGCCATGAGATGCAAATCTATACTTGAAGCACAAAGTTTCTCAAAACGCCCTGAAATTAACTATGGGGATATGTACTCTCCCATAACAGATGTTATAATTCCAAAGAACTGAAAATGCAGCTTATACTTGTGGTTACATCATATCTCTATAGGGATCGTGATTTAGAGATATATACGAAAGTGCTGCTGGCCTTTCATTGCCAAGGCAAGTGACTCTGAGCCACGGAGTGTATTTGCAATTAAATTAAAACACTCACTTTATGGATTAAAACAATCCAGGCGGATGTGGTATAACCGTCTAAGTGACTAATTGATTGGGAAAATATAATTTATGCCCTTGCGTATTTATAAAGAAAATAAGTTTTAAGTTTACGATTATGATTGTATATGTCGATGAAATGAACATAATATACACTCTTAATGAAATAAGAGATAATCGCTAGTTATTTGAAATTTTAATTTGAGATAATGTATCATGGGAAAACTTGGTCATGTTAAGGCTTTAAACTAAAACTGAGTTTGTGGAATACTAAATTTTACAGTTTGTATATATCTAAAAGATGATCAAGAAATTAAATATGGATAAGTGTAATATGTTAGCACTCTCATGATTGGTCAAAGTGAAAATATAAGGAAATATCACTTTCGTCAATGGAATGACGAAATATGCGAATTATTGTATCATTACTAATACGCTTGACCAAATATTACTTTCTCAAAATTGTTATCTTGATTTAACTCAAGAAAGCGCAATGTCACTGGAATGGAATCAAAATGTAATTTGATACCTAAAAGAAACCATTGACGCGAGTTTATTTTTCCCATTCATAAATATAATTGGGACTGCAGATGGTCTTGTAATCCCTATAGAAAATGTTGAGTTTAGTTCCTACTGTGAAACACCTCGTTGATGTTGGTTACTCATTTGATCCATGTAAAGAGATCATTATCATACATGTAGTAGTTCGTGAGTATCTACGATAAATGTTATGATCATTCATATATCTGATGATAGTGGATTGAACTCTATCACTGAAGAAAATGTGATAATACGAGTAAAATCACCACAACTCTTCTACAATCAACAACTATGCACTTTCTGAAGAATCAAGTAAATTGAGGAAGTGGAGACTTCCAAAATTCTCTTGATAGATGTACATATTAGAGAGAGGTGTACACTTTAGGGGTAGTCTCATAGGTGTGTTGTACTCTTTTTCCTTAAACCAAATTTTATTTTTCCCATTTGGTTTTGTTACTTGACAATGTTTTAACGAGGCAACAATAAAACACCATTTCACCCTTTGACTTGGCACAAGAGGGAGTGTTGAAGGAAAAACACAATTAGTGTGCCTTCGTCAATAAGTAACTGATGAAGGACAATTTAGGTATTTGTTATCTTTATTTATTATGAAAACATGTAATTGATACCCTATATAAATGGAGTTTTTGATGAATAAGAGAACCCTAATTTCTATCGTCTTCTTTCGTCTCCCTTTTATGTCTTCTCATTATGTTTTTCCTTTTACAATAACAAATATTTTGAACCAACCGAGTAGTATATCTTTACAATTTTTTTAATCTCTTTTTTCTTTATTGTTATAAAAATGAGTTCCATTGATTTACACAGGAGAACGGTCAAGGTTTTATGCAAAAGCTACATTCCAAAATTCAATTTTAAAATTTTGAGCTTTGATCGCTACACATAGGCCATCATTATTAGTACACACAAATACAATTGCTTCTTTACAGTTATTGAGGCCCATTAAAATGTGATGTAATTACAAACGCAATCACAGTAAGGCCCACTATCCGTTAGGGCCAAGCCAAAAATAAAACCCAACGTACAACGGTCACATAAAAGAGTTCATATTTCAAATTTCAAATCTGGAAAACACGTGACAAACACGTGATGTCTCTCCCAAAACCTGATCCAACGGACCAGATAATCGCGTCAGCTTAAAGCTACTCGATTAAGCAGAAATTCAAAACCCTCGACAAAACCTAAGCTATTTTTTCATAGGGCTCCCAATATATATACACACAACGCACATCTTACACACACACACACACAAACGTCGCAATTATTTTGATCTCTTTCTCAATCGCATCCGCCGTCTTATATTTTGTCCGTCTGTCTGCAGAAGAAATCACATGGTAAGTCTCTCTTTCTCTTCAATTTTATTTATTTATTTAAATATTCTGTTTTTGTTGTATTTTTGGGCACTAGACGGTGTTTATGGGTTCATATTGCGCGAATTGATTTTTATTTTTTGGGGTGGATTTCCAGGCGTTGCCAAATCAGCAGACGGTGGATTACCCAAGCTTCAAGCTTGTAATCGTCGGCGATGGTGGCACAGGTGATTTTCCTTCATCTCCGCTCTAATCTCGAGTCTTTTAATTAGATGTGTTGATTTTTTGATCTGTATAAGTGCGATATGCTCTTTCTTGTTTTTAATTTCGATGATTTAAGAATAATCGATTAATTTGCAATATGGCTCGTTCTATTATCGGTGCCCATATATTATTGATTGCATGGTGTGGCAATTTTTATATTTATTTATTGGTAGATGTGGTTTGCGATTTTTAAACTACAGTGATCTTAAATTAGGATTTAGGGTTTATCTGGGGATGAACATTCAAAATTCAATATAAATTGATTACATGATGTGGAAATTTTTATATTTATTTATTTGTAGATGTGGTTTGGGATTTTTTAAACTACAATGATTGTAAATTAGGATTTAGGGTTTATCAGGGGATGAATATTCAAAATTCAAATTCAGTAACTTAGAAGGGAACTCTGCTTAAACATAATTGAATTTCTTTCATAATTTATGCACATTTTTGCTCAAAAAATTGGCTTGTGTTGTTGCAGGGAAAACCACATTTGTGAAAAGGCATCTCACTGGTGAATTCGAGAAGAAATATGAACGTAAGATTTATTATCAAGATCTCTGCTTTGGTTTCTGTTATTTGGCGATTTTCTGATTATTTTTATTTTCAATTTTCTGTTTTAACAGCTACCATTGGTGTCGAAGTTCATCCATTGGATTTCTTCACTAACTGCGGAAAAATCAGATTTTATTGCTGGGACACGGCTGGTCAGGAGAAATTTGGTGGCCTTAGAGATGGATACTAGTATGTGAATCAATTACCATCACCCATTTACTAATATATCTGAATTTAATGATTCACTAACATGATTCTTTTATCTGCTTCAGTATCCATGGACAATGTGCCATTATTATGTTTGATGTAACAGCTCGTTTGACTTACAAGAATGTGCCAACATGGCATCGTGATCTTTGCCGGTATGTGCTGTCCATGTGATTTTATGCTTTCTTGCAGAGTATGGAGCTGAATTACACATGCCATGGATTTTTATATGTTTGTGTTTTTTTTTTCAGGGTTTGTGAGAATATTCCAATTGTTCTTTGTGGGAACAAGGTAGATGTTAAGAACAGGCAGGTGAAGGCAAAACAGGTTACTTTCCACAGGAAAAAGAATTTGCAGTACTATGAAATCTCAGCCAAGAGCAATTACAATTTTGAAAAGCCTTTCCTTTACCTTGCCAGGAAACTTGCTGGGTGCGTGGAATAGCTAATTAATTTTGTTTTTTTTATTTTAAAGCAATTTTATTGGAATACATTTTTGCCATGTTGTACATAACTGTTTATTGTGTGGTTGCAGGGATACAAACTTGCACTTTGTTGAGTCTCCGGCTCTTGCTCCTCCTGAAGTTCAAATTGATTTGGCTGCACAGCAACAGTAATTCTCTCTTACTCTTTTTAGTGATTTTGATAAAAATAATAATTATCAATTTCTAACGCCTAATTATTTTTTTTCAGACAAGAAGCTGAACTTCTTGCAGCGGCTAATCAACCTCTTCCTGATGACGATGATGAGGCATTTGACTAGAAGGGATCGATTGTCTACCTTGTGTTTTGTGATGCAGTCCCAGAAATTTTCTATCGAGGATTTATGCCTTTTAAAGTACTTTTGAGTTTGTTGTTCTTATGATACATGTTTTGGATTGTGATTCTATATTCTTATGGGGAGATTGGTTTTTAACCTTCAAAGCATTCATGTTATGTAGTCTTATCTCTACAATTTATATCAATACTTTTGGGTAATTTTTCATTATGACTTGGGAGCAGCGTGTTCTAAAAGGCCCGCCTAGGCTTCGCCTAATCCCGCCTAGGCTTGAGGCTTCACCCAAACGCCTCGCCTTGCAAAAGGCTTGAAATGGCTTGGAGACGAAAGTCAACTTAGAGTTGACCGCCTCGTATGTATGTAACATGTAATTTTTTGTTGTGTTTTAACTATGTTTGTATTTTATTTCCTATGTTCCGTTAAATTCGACTATCTTAATATATTTATTTTGAGTTCAGTCGTACGAGATTGTTACGAAGTTAACAATATTAAGTAATATCTTAATTTTAAATATTTTAAAAACTATTTTTTTATTGATAAATTAAAAAATATTGCAAAAAGTCTTTACACGTTGTATTGTTTTATTTACTTATTAGTAAAAAAATAATTAAAATAATATAAAAAATAAAAATGCCTTTTGCCGTCTAGTCACGCATAGGCTTTTAAGGCTTGAGGCTCAACCTAGCCGCCTTGACACGCCTTTTGGAACCTTGCTTGGGAGTCCATACTTCTGGGCAACCACAGGCCACTATGCAAATTGATACCACTGGATCCACGTTTGGTGTGTATCAGAAAATGAAATGAGAATGAGAAATTATTTACCGGCAATGTGGCTTTTATTTTTCTTTCCTAAGGCAGCTTGTCTTTCCTGAAAATCAGTAAATCACTGTGGTGGACACCTGGTATATCACACATCCACTTATTCAGTGTTTAAGCACAAATATGTAATTATTTAGAACTTGCTTCTTCTTCTGTGTGTGTGTGTTTTTTTTTTGTTTTTTTTTACCAAGTTTAAAGTACAAGCCGCACTCTAGTTTGCACACGACATTGTTTGAAAATCAGAAATTCAATGATTTAGAAATACAACAAAACTTTTTGTTACTCAGCATGACAATAAATGTCTTCGAACCCCCTGATCCGCCTCAAATTAGAACCCGTTCAAAAATTTGGGTTTCATATTAAAGGGAGAATGTACCAAACCCGTCACTTTCTCTGTTGTCTCCGGTTCCTTTCTCTCCCAGCACTACTTCCGAATCAGCGAAACCCTAGAAGCAGAACCATAGCGTAATCACCATCCGTTGTGTCTCCGCCGCCGTGAAAAAATTCACTAACAATCTTTCGCTGCACCTTTCTTCTCATCTTCTCTCTCCCCGACCTCCATCCCTAAATAGAAAAATTCAGGCAAATTCAACCGGGATTTGGAGGGTCCGGTGGAGAGTGGCAGTAACAACGACAATGACAGTTGCGAGGGTAAAGTCAATGTTGAAATCGTTGGTTCTGGATTTGCCAATTTGTCGCCGATCGGGATAAACCAATGCGATGAAAGTGGTTGAATTTGTTTGACAGGGAAATCTAGGTTATCTCATAAGCCTCAATTGAAATTTATCCAATTTTATTTATTTATTGTTAAATTCTCAACTGTGCTTTTTCTGAAATCATGTTGTGCAGTTTTAGTTTAAGCTATGGCTTGTTGGTTTATTTGGTCTATGACCGCTCCTCATTTTTACTAGTGATTGATTCGAGTAATAAAAACTTATTCGTTCAAACACTTTACCTAACAGCAAGTATATAGTGTAAATGTTGTACAAACTGAGTAAAGTCGAATCCCACAAGAACCATATAATGATTCAAATTAACAAATAATATGATATAGATAACTTAGTTTTGTCTAAACGATAGAAAAGTGAATTTGGGTTGTGAAGTTATAAATGACAATTATAAACTCTGAAAAATAAAACACAATTTATACGATTTTTGGAAGAGTCGATTAATAGAGAGTATTGCAGGGTTTGGTTTCACAACAATCTCCCAATGTCATTCCCTTTTCAATTAATCAAGTATATTGTGATTTAATTCACTATAAGTCATCATAATAGTAGTTTAATACTTATCTCAAAGTGATTATACCGTAGATTCAAAGTGTGAAACAACATGTTCGTTTGAAATCATACTTAAAACTCCAAAAGGTTTAGAAAATTTGTACTACTTTAGAGATTTGTTTAAAGGGGTGTACGACTTCACTATTAATCTCAAACCTCTCGATCTTGTTAATCAAAGTTTTTCGTGTTTGAAAGCTTATTGATAAACCTCGTCTCTCGAGTTATGATTTATCAAACTATTAGTTTCAAAAAGATTGTCAGTCAATCAAAACATAAGAAACACAAGCAATTGTTTATCACTTATGATCATGAAATCAAAAGAATAAAATAACAAAGAGATCATATCTCAATTGAAAGAAATATCATAACATCATTCAACTATTATTATTCCAAACCTCAAAATAAAGAAATTTAGCAAGACTTGAGCAACAATTCATCGAACAGATATTAGGCATAATGAAAAGTAAGGATAGAAATAATCAAAAATGGTTGATGTTGATCCTTGACTCCAACCCTTTCTCACTCTTAAAAAACTCATAATTTGGAAACTAAATATTGAAAGATTATACAAGCTTGCCTTGGATGATATGCTGGTGAAGACTTGATGATTTTGGACATGTTTTGGACCGCTTTTTATAGTTGAGATTAAACCCCAACGATTAACACTTATTATTGACCATTTTGTAACGGTTTTGACTTGTATCAACAAGGATATCGAGCGCTAACTCGGTCGATAGAGATCTTCTTCTGAACTGTCTTCAGTAGAGACCAAACTATCAACCGATGTGTGTGCTTCAGTGATCCAATGGCTCATGGACTTACACCAAGCTTGGTCCAATGTGCTCTTTCTTCCTTAACTTTAGCCCAAACCTCCAATATTATTGTCTTTGAGCCCAAATAAACTTCAATTTCCTCCAGAAATAACAAGAACATACCAAGCACGTAATAACGTCCAAATATAAGTACAACATCAAGAACTTGATCAAAACACCTTTAATACCTTTAACTTTTATTTTCAAAAATCAATGATCATTACTAAGTAAGTTTTCGCTCATCACACAAGTGTTTGATTAGGACATGTATACGTTCGACATCAAGTTAATATATGCACTCTAACATATGCTTACAAATTAGTTATCCCTCCCCTGCTCGGTGTGTATGAAATAACAAGAATTAAATAGAGCTTTTATTAAGATTGTAATTAGGCTCTTTGGGTTGGTATTAAATATTTGGATAAAAGTGACTATAACGCGAACTAAGCATATAAATACCACAACAATCCTCAGTTAAACTTCTTTGAAACTTCTTGTGCTTCAACTTAACCCAATAACCAAAATCTGCAGAACAAGACTGTAAGAAATAGGCTCTCAACCAAACCCAAAGATTATTAACTTATTGTTCTTCACTTGAAACTTTTTAGTTTGCCTCTTTTACTTACTAACTAAAAGAAAAACAAAAGTGGGAGTTAAGCATATACCTTTTTTTATTAATCCCTGCCCCCAACATCATTCAATTTAATATACCCACAAAAATAAAACTCTTATGTTCCTCACAAAAAGTTTAAGATTTTTAAAATGCTTCTCAAGAGCATGTAATAAGCTCATGGCTATCAAAGAATAAGAAATAAAAACTCCAATTGGGCTAATTAGGTATTATTTTATTAGTAGTTTACATATGTACAAAGTCCGAATCAGGTTTTTATAAATTGCATAAATTATTTTCAAGTCAATTCGTATACTTGCAATCTTGAGACAAAACAAAGCAAGTTTTAAAGAGATACGCATATGACCGATAAATCTCGCAAGAAAGAAAATGACGTTCATTATAATAAAATTGCGCAAGAGATATAAATACAATTTCATCAAAATAAAATCAAATATTATAATTATAGACCTACAATCATCCATCATTTTATTTCTACGTCTAAAAGGCAACTAAACATGCAAATAAAAGAATAATAATAGAAAATAACTAATGCAATCCTATATGAAAATGTAAAAAAAAAATATAATATATAAGACCAAAGTAAGCCGCACTCCATCCCCCAAGAACTTATTTGCTACTAAGTACTAATCTCTCTATATATATAGAGAGAAAGGGAGGTCTAAAGAGGGGGAAAAAAAAGATGAGCAGGAAAAAGAAAAAATGTCACGTATGATTAGTTTCTTTTTTAAACTATATAGGAATATTCTTAACATAACTAGGATTGATACACTAATTAGTATTAATGATAATATAGTTTTTTTCTTTAATTAAAAAAGCACCTAAGATTGGTTTCTTTTTTTAATTATGTAAAAATTTTCTTAACATAATTAGGCTAGATACCCTAATTAATATTAGAATAATGAGAATTAATTTTGAAAAAATATAGTTTTTTTTAATTAAAAGACAACTATGATTAATTTTTTTAATTATGTAGGAATTTTCTTAACATATTTAGGATAGATACCCTAATTAATATTAAAAATAATAAGATCATATGAAAATATATATATATATATATATATATATATATATATATATATATATATATGTGTGTGTGTGTGTGTGCGCGCGCGCGCGCGCGCGCTCAAATACAACTATATATAAATATATCATCACTTATATATTATTTTAGTTTTTATTTGAGTTTTTTATAATTTTGTTTTATGTTTATTTTTTGTTATATTTTTATTGTATGTCCAACAATATCGAATTTTTTATTTTTCTCAAAAATAATTTTACAAATTTTAAAATTAAATTATACAAAAATGTGCAAAATAATATAATTTAATATTTATTTTATTGGATATCAACATGTTATTTATCAAATATTATTACGAATCAATACTTTTTTATTTGAATTGATCTCATAATATTCAAAACTAATAATGAATTAGTTTCTTTCCTTAATTAAAAAGTCACATAGAATTAATTTGTTTCGTTATGTTAGAATTTTCTTAACACAGTTATTAGGATAGATACCCTAGTTAATATTAAAAAATAAGAATTAAAATTAAAGAGAATAAAATCATTTGCATACACACAAACACACACACACACACACATACATGCATATACTACTTACATGTTATCTTAGTTTTTATTATGAGTTTTTTATTATTTTATTTTATGTTTTTTGTTATTATTTTTTAATTGTGACTTCAACAACAACAAATTTGTCCCTTTTTCTCTAAAATACTTTGACCACATTTTTAAATTAAATTATACAAAGATGCGCAATACAATATAATTTAATATTTGGTTATTGACTATCAACAAGATATTTATCAAATACTATTATGATTCAATACTTTTTTATCTGAACTGATCTCATAAAATAATTACTATTCCAGACACCACACAAAATAATACAAGTGAAAACGCAACATCTAGTGAAGTGAACACTGTGACATCAACTATAATAGATTTGGGAAAAAAATCAACTAATTCTGAAACCAAGAAGGGGAATGCCGCATTTGAAAGAAAATATTGCTAAAGACGGTAATCCTGAAAGCATTTATTCCATATTTAGTTTCTATCGAAGTTCAGAATTGAATTAACTCTGTTAGGTATACATTCACAGTTTACATACAATCAATTAAACTTCATTGGAGCATTTATATTTTATTTAGTATACTTATACTATTATTTGCTCATTTGCAGAGGCAATAAAGAAAAAAAATTCTCTTCATACCAAAGTTACAGCAGACCTACAATCTATGTTGGATAGTAAAAACAATTTGCTTAAGTCGTTCAGAATGGTCAAACAAACGTTTGGAGAGTATGATGTTGCTGAAGTGAAATTGCGTCTACTTAGGAGAAGAGACAAGGTTGGAAGGACGTACAATCTTCTAGAAATGGATGAGCTTTTTCTATTGTTTGTTGGTGAATATGATCCCCAATGTGGTAACATGGATATTATAGTAGAAAAAAGATATGGTAATTTGAAACGTATCAACAAGTTGCACCCTTCGTATCTTACTCTAGAATATCCATTGTTATTTTCTTATGGAGAAGACAACTACAAGAAAGATATATATTTTTCTGAACGTCGAAAACCTAAAGGCAAGAGTACATAATATGTGAGCTAGAGGGAGTTTTTTTCTCACCGATTGCGTGAAAGGTACCCACTATTTTACATAATCAATGACTCGCACAAGAAATCATAGTTGATCGATATATGATGATTGGATATTCAAGATTATGGTACGTCAGAACCCATCAAAAAAATTGCAAAGCAGGATGTATAGTGGGACTGCTGATGCGGTGTTATAAGGTGAAACAGATTGCTCAAGTGTTTAATAGTCACGTTGTCTTGCCTGCGATATTTACTATCAGTGCTTGATATGTGAAAAATTGTGTAGTAACTAATGGTTTATAAATAAACTTTTATATACTTTATATTGTCGTATATATTTGTTTCTCGTGTATATATTCATGTGGATGGACGATCACCAATTGAATATTTTTCATTTATTTTTTATGTTTTGTTGCTCGATTGGTGCGATGATGATCGTTGAGTGGTTCATGGATTGAACTTGACGATGCAGGGCTGTTATTGGGTCATCCAATGGTAACAAGCAGACCATTGGGCCTTAGAGAGGCGGCTGATCTCTCCTATATATATAGTGCATGCGACAGAATATTAGGGAGATCATACTGATTTGCACATTTTTTGGACGTGTTTTTATTACCTTTTTGTGTCGCATTTGCATGTGTTTCGCTTGCATTTATGGGTGTTAGGAGTCGATTAGACCTATTTTGTTAGTTTTAGGTTTTTGTAGCGTTAGCGCAGTTTCTATTATATGTTCATAGATTTTCACTCGTTTTTATATTTTTGGCGATAGAATGACCAAGCGGGACCCGCACACACTTATGGCATTCCAATCGAATCGCTATGGAATGGACAAGTGAAGACATGCAAGGGAACATAGAGCAAACAAAAAATGAAGACCGTCGGACGTTCTGGAGAAAACCGAGCCAGAAGCAGCCCAAATCGACTGCTTGACAGAGGCTGGGTCCGTTTGAATAATAAGTCAGTCGATCGACTGAAAAGTAGTCTATCGACTGGCTGTCGATCGACTGAAAAGCAGCCCGATCAACTAAAAAGTAGTCTGATCGACTGAAAAGCAGTTTGATCGACTACATCGCAGGGAAATTTGGGATTTTTGGCGTCTTTGACGATTTTTCCCCTGCGACCCTCTATATAAACCTCCAACCTTTTCCCAACCACCTTATCCTCTCCTTGGTTGATTTTTAAACTTACTCAATCTCCTCCAAGCTTCTACTATTCCATTGCATTTTAAAAACCTAGTTTATAACCCTTATAGTAGTTTTGTTTAGTTAGTTAGTTAGTTAGTGTTAATTTCTCTTGTTGAGTTGTTGGAGAAGGTGACATCTCCATCATTTATAGTTGCTTTTGTGTTGAAGACTTGATTTATCTTTTGAAGATTATAAGCTAGACCTTGAAACTTGTTTGGAGTGAAATTGGTAGTAATCTTTCTCTTTTCTATTATGTGTTGTTCTTGATTGATTGTTATTGTTTGTGTGTTGGTTGTTAGGTTTTAACTTGTGTTTTTTTTATTGCATTTCAAATCCTCATTTTCATTTTCTAGCTTGTTATTCTTCTTTTGGCAAAAACTCCATTGAAGCCCCCTTTGAAGCTTTTTACCCCATTTGTCTAAAC
The DNA here is from genome assembly GCA_014905375.1 of Phtheirospermum japonicum. Taxonomy (NCBI): domain Eukaryota; kingdom Viridiplantae; phylum Streptophyta; class Magnoliopsida; order Lamiales; family Orobanchaceae; genus Phtheirospermum; species Phtheirospermum japonicum. The sequence continues at coordinate 1,688,864 of BMAC01000030.1, read as the reverse complement.
AAACCTTTGGTTTTTGAATACAAATGGGGCTTACTTCTTTTATTAATTTGACTTCTTCATTTTCCAAGCTCTTTGACCATGAATCTTCTTTTCAATTTTAAAATCTTTGACTTTCCCTCCATTTCCTCTTTTAAACTTGCAAGCTTTCCTTGATTTAGTAGTCTTTAATTTATTAGAAGTTTTTAAATGAGGGTTTAATTAATCTTCTCAAATTTGTTACTTTTAAGCAAGCTTTCAAGATTTATTAACATTTGCCTTAGTATAGTGTTTTCAAAGTTTTCATTTCAATTCAAGCATTAGCATAAAAAAAACTCAAACTCAACCAAATGACTTATTGCTTTCTTAGAGTAGATTAGTGTAATCTAGATTAGCTAAAAATACTGATTGTCGATAACATCTATCCTCGAGAGACACAACTCGGTATTCAACTTACCACTCTACAATCGATTCAACCATCCTCCCCCCTCTAAAAATCCGGCAACCTCCTGATTGCCATAAATATATATATAAGTAAATTAAAAGAGGAAAGGAGTAAGAAAACGTCCCTGAAGATGAAATAGTCAAGCTGCTCGAAAGGACACGTTGTGAATTTTAACCGCTGAGGTGGAATACGAGGCGTCACAGCCCAACCCCAAAAGGCGTGATTCATTCTGAGGAAGAAGATTTGGCGGGATTTGTGCATTTAATGCATGTCAGAGCAGGACACTTGAAGAAACATGTTGTGAACCTCAACCGCCAGGGTGGAATACGTGGTGTTACAGCTCATCCCCAACCATTCTGGGGGGACTGATTGGTACGACCTAATCTGGTGGCAAGTCTCAAAACAGCTCGAATAGACCTGGTTGAGACGAGCTGGACTGATACCTTAGAAGAAATAAGAAGGAGACAAAGGACGAGCTTATAGCCTTATAAGAGTTATCCTGACCTGATATGAAGCCTTGAACAAGGTTTTGGGAGGTCGGGTCGAGAGTTTTAGAGGTTAGTGACAGGGTTGAACTCGCTCTCTATGAGGAAACTTCTTAGTCAGGTCGTTCTGAATAATGGCCCCAAATTAGCGGGTTTGTTTTCGGGATCTCGTAAAGGCCCCACTTAACAAGGTTGTAAGTATCTCAGCCTAAGCTGGAAAAGGTATGACATTCTATGCATTCTCACTTGAATTATTCCGATAAGAAAAACTGCTTGACTGACTTAAGCATCGGAGAGGTTTCCACCGGAAATCTCCCGGTGGTCCTTTCTAACGTGTTTTTGGTGGAGCAGGTCAGGATATTCAAGGAAGAAGCAGGTGTTCTTGGTTCGGTTATTTTCAGAGCAAAACACTCACGTTGGACTTTTCCTAAATAAGCCAGTTTTCTGTCATGGCCAATTGTATGTTGCTATATTAAGAGTGAACAAATGTAAAGGTATAAAAATATTGATTTTCGATGATGAGAAATTGTAACAAAACTACAAATATTGTGTACAAGAAGGATTTTCATAATTTGTAAAGTACATTCCGTCTAATAGCAATCCTTTTATAAATCATGTTACGCCATTTACAGTACTATTTAATCTTTGAAAAATAATTAGATGATATATATATATATATATATATATATATATATATATATATATATATATATATATATATATATATATATATATATATATATATATATATATATATATATATATAACTTAAGTACACACATATATAATAATTTATTTAATATTTTAATACATTCAAACCCATTTTTTTTATTTGAGATAAAGTTAATATAAAAAATTACCGTTCAACGCACGGATACAGTATTAGTAAGTTTGAAAGTGAGTGAGTGGATTACTCTGGTCGAGACTCAAAAATATCAAGGCGCATCAGGTTTGGAGGCTTATTCAATCCAGAAGATATGGGATTTGTCCATTCACCTCACCATCCTCATCATCCTTCATATATCTCGCTGCATCTCGACTTGGTTCTCATTAATCTCATCCACCTGCTCTTCCAACCTATCGATCTGGTTAGAATCATGCTCCTCCCTCGTCCAGCATCATGAGGGTCTGGCCTCATCATCGTTGGGCCTCAGGACTCCTAAAGCTTGTATGACCGCTCGATGTTGTTGCGAGTCGAGGGTCCAATTTGTTCTTTCTCAAAGATTCTCGGGTGAGGTGAGAGTCGTGTTCGAGAGCGAGAATTCATCGTTCATCCTTTATTGGAACAAGTAAGAATACCCATGGAGGATGATCATTCTTGTTGTTCGAAAGTGGTCGATGTCTAGCTCGATGCTTCCGGGGGCGATGTTTGACTAGCGAGGGCGAAGTCCTAATGCTTGGGCTAGGGGTGTGGTCAAACCACCAATGCAAATGAGCCCTTTTTTGCTATTCGACTGCAAGAAGAATCGTTCAAAAAAGACCCATACGACGTTGAATGCCATTCTTGATAGCATACGCCATAGGGCTAAGACTTCTTTTTTTTTATCCCTCCATTTTCGAACAAGGCGAGTATCGTCGATGATATCACCCTTTGAATGTATCGAAACACCGAGTTTCGAATCTCCAAAGCCTTCGATTTTCATATATTATATCTCTAGCCTTGTTCCTCTCCTCTCTTTATAATATTAGCCTAAAGCTCTTCCCAGTTGTAGTTCGCTAGCAAATAGTCGTAATAACCTCCCTCGAGGAGGTTGAAGATGTTCGTAATTTGGGCCAACGTGAGGGAGTGCTCGTTGTTGTTCAATTGGAAAGAGATTGCAATCGAGTCTCTTGGTGGCTTCACCCTATCGAACTCAAGTGTACTCAAAAACTCCAATGTCATCCAGTGATACATTGGCTATCTTCCCATCATGAGTCCGTCATCCCTCCCAACTATACTAAAGAGTCGGTTCATATCATCATCGATTCCAAGAACTTGCATCTACACCGATTTTGCATACTTTGGTTGCTCAAATCCCCAACAAGCTAAGACGGTCCCATTTTTTTTTTGTCTTTTGAGGGAGGGTAAATGGCCTCTGAGTTGTTTCGGAACAGTACCTAAATTCGGTTCATACTCTTCTTCTTCGGATGGGTACGAGGGTGATGGTGGTGGTGACGGGGTCGGTTCTCGTACTTGGATTGCTCGAGGGATTGCCTCCTCATCAATTTCTTGTTTATCGTGATGCCATTTCCTATAAACAAGATTTAATTAGTTTTGGCTTAACAATTATTTAACCTAAAACCGAGCCTCATCCATTTTGTCAAAATAAACTCCCAATTGACTTAATAACTCAAAACTCAAATAATGCATTCTTAGAAGTAAGTTTCAAAAATCCAAGTCCAATTGATCATCGTTTAAAAAATTATCCCCCCAAATGGATGAATACCACCACCACCACCACCAACGTCAAATTACTCAATCTCAAGGCTACCATATCAAGGAATTAATATTATAATAACTCAATAATCATCCTAGCAAGCTTCAATTATATTAATAATGTACAAACATTCAGTAATTAAGCATGCATATCAAGTGTTCAACAAAAATTTCCCGATAAAATAAATCGAATTAAAGTTCAAATCTTGAAGTATCCCACACAATCAGTCAAACAAGTCCATCATCATATACATTCCTAAGCATCGACTAACAAGTATACATGCATAATTTGAACCAATTTGTCAAAAATCTTAAAATGAAGAACCCTAGTTGAGAATTTGAAGAATATACCTTGCTTGTTGGATTTGTAATGATGAATTGGAGTTTTCTGGATGTGTTTTACATTTAAAACACAAATTCATTTTAAATTAAAGAAAATATTAAGATTTCTGCAAGAGGGGAGGGTGATTGTCCATTTTGGAAAGAAAGAAAAGAGCAAGAATAAAAAAATATTTTTTTCCTAGGTTTATACCCGTCTGTGATATGTTATTGACCCTGCTATTGATCGATAATCGGGTCGATGATGGTTGCCTTAAAAATGGCATGCATTAGCAATCTTGCTAGCGATCAATACTCGGGTCACTAGCGCTTGCCTTAAAATGTCACTCATTAGTGACCTGGTTAGCGATCGTTAACTAGGTCAATAATCGGCTAAAAACCTCTACTTCTTAAAGAAAATAAAGAAAACTACCTATGTACCTTACAATGTTGGGTTGCCTCCCAACAAGTGCTTTCATTTTTGTCTTTAACTAAACGTTCTCTTCCATCAAGAGATCGGTTCTCCAAACGGTGATATCATCACCGTTTCATCCTTTTTCTTTCGTTCGTCGCCTTCCTTCATTCGTATCTCCTTAGCACAATCAACAATTTTCACAACATTACAACAAGAACTAAGAGGGTTCTAAAAAACTTAATTCGATGTTGTAGTCAAGACATTTTCAACATTAATGTCAAAATCATCTATCATTTTTCACTCTTCGACTCAATGCCATCATCACATAAAATTATAAATTTTTAAAACTTTATGCTCATCATTGATACACAATATGAGTTCTCCCTTCTCAACATCAATAAGGGCTCGGCTCGTTGCCAAAAATGGTCGCCCCAAGATCAAATGTACGTTCTTATCTCCCTCCATATCTAACACCACAAAGTCTATGGGAAAGTAAAAGTCATCGAGTTTCACCAGTACATCCTCGACTATACCTTTCGGGTATGTCAAGGCTTGATCTGCCATTTGGAGTGTGATATTTGTCATCTTAATGCTTTCGATCTCCAATTTCTTAAAAATCAATAATGGGAGATTTATGCTTGCGCCGAGATCACCTAATGCGGTGGTCAACAAACCTCCCCCAATCGTGCATGGTATCTTAAATTGCATTCATACTCCGTCCCAATACCCAAATAAATTGCATTCACTTGTTCTTTGGGGTTCCCCTCCGTGTTACTCAGAAGTTTCCTCTTCTTGTGTTGGTTCAATAATGGTGGCCAACTATGAAATTTGGGTCTCGAGACTTCATGTGGGTTCCAACCAAACCATTCGTTTGAGCAATGTTTGCCTCTATCCCATCCATCCTTGCTTCACCCTTCTTAAACCTATATTTTGTTTCACCTATAAATGCAATGAACATGTCTTTTATCCTTAGCTACTTGTTCTCATTGATCACTCCGTTTGTCACCAAGAAACATGGTGGTGGTTGGGGTGCATTGTTTAGAGAGGAAAAAAAGTTTTACCTACTAAACTATGGTCATTTTGACACTTCGCCTCCTAAACTTTTTTTTCTTTCAAATTACCTCCTAAACTATACGAGTTTTACACTTAACCTCCTGAACTCCCGTCTTTGGTGGGAATTTGGTCAGAGCTAACTCGTGTGACATGCACGCTTACATATAAGGGTTAAAACTGATTTTTCATCTCTTATTAATGACTCCTGCTCAAAACAATGGCACGTGAGCACTTGTGTGACCTGTTAAGATAATATTCACATTAATATATGTAAACATGTAGGATTTGGAACCTACGTAGTGCTCACGTGTCATTATTTTGAGCGGGAGTCATTAGTAGGAGATGAAAAGTCAATTTTACCCCTTATATGTTAACGTGCATGTCACATGAGTGAGATTCGGCTAGAATCACCACCAAAAATGGGAGTTCAGGAGGTTAAGTGCAAAATTCGTACAGTTTAAGAGGTAATTTGCACGGAAAAAAAAAGTTCAGGAGGCAAAGTGTCAAAATGATCATAGTTCAGAAGGTAAAAAAAAGTTTTTCTCTTGTTTAGATTGGCGTAAGAGAAGTTAGGATAGTTTCTCATCCTCGAATGGTATTGATTTCGCCTTGGTTGCTCTATAATTATTGTTGAAGTTTCTTTGGTTGACAAAATTTACGTCTCCAACCCCTTCGTGCATGAAAACTCCACTTTATTGGCTCGCTAAAAGTCTCGAGCTTTGTGACATAAACATGTCGAATTTGATATTCACGGACTCTAATTGATGTGTCATAGTGGTCATAATGTCATTCTCACCCACCACGGTGACTTTCTTCATTATTGATCGTTCTATCGGCCATTGTTGGTTGCCTTTTCCTTTCTGTTTTTGGAATATCACATGTAGAGTTTTTGGGGGGAGAATCACTCGGCGCGGGGCCTCCCGTGTGAGGTCAGGTCAGGTGATGGTCAACAACTCAGGCAGGAAATGCTGAGAAGCGGCTAACGATGCAAGAGCTCTTTTCCCTTTATACGCTCTATCCAAGCCAAGGAACTTACGCCGAAGAGTCCTGACAAATGATGATTCAGACGAGATTCGGCATTTTTGAACCACGAAATGCTCGGTTTCCATTTCGGCTGTAAATGTAGCCAACCTGCTATTAAGGATATGGCAGAAAGAAATAATAAAAAAAGTGCTCCAGTATAAAGATCTTCATTCATTTTAGAAAAGGGAAGGGAACTTCTCACCTTCTTCAAAAATGATCATTGACTCGTCTGTATTTTTTGCTAACAAAGAACCTTCAGATGAGGCAACTACCATAACCTTCGTGTGCCCGCTCAACACATTGTAGAAGTAGCATATTTTTGGTCTTCTGGAAAACCATGTTGAGTGCACTTTCGCAATAACTCACTAAATATTTCCCATGCTTCATGTAATGGCTCTCCATCTAATTTAAAAAATTGTGTAATTGGCTCTTGAACTTCAAGGTATTACTTGGTGGGAAGAATTTTAGTAAAAATGACACATCTCGTTACATGTGTCAATGGCTCCAAATCCAAGTGTGTTTTACTAAAACTTTTCTTTATCCCTTAGTAAAAAAGGGAATAAGCATAGACTTATCGCATCTTATGGAACTCCATTCATCTTGATGGTCCCGCATATCTCCAAAAATTACGCCAAATGCACATTTGGTTCGTCTGTGGCACTTCCTCTAATTTAATTTGGCTTGAATAAACGGACCGTTTGCTCCTCCGTGAGCTTGGTTAGCAATGGGTTGGAACATGGTCTGAATGGTTGGTTTTGCATTTTGTTGAGATTATGCTTGTTATTGCATTTGCGCATGCAAAGCTTGTAGTTGTTGTTGGATTTGGTTGATTTGGAGATTGATATTATCCAAATTTCTAGCCAACTTGCTTCTCACTCATTTGGACTTGTTTCATTTACAAGTTGCCTCAATTTCCCGATCGATGGGCTCCAAAGTTCCCCTTTAAAAAAAGTGGTATGCACCACATGTAATTTAACCAATCTAAAGTCCAATTAAAATATAACCAATGTTTAGATTAATATTAAAGTATCAATTATATTATTATAAATTGAGTCAAATGGTCCTCGATAACGATGCAAAAAACTTGACCACTCCCCATTTCTACTAGAGATTGGTTCAAATAATAAAAACTTATCCATTCAAATACTCTACCTAACCTCAAGTATACAGTGTAGATATGGTACAAAATGAGTAAGGTCAAATCCCACAATAACCATATAACGATTCAAATTAACAAGTAATATGATATAGATAACTTAGTTTTATCTAAATGATAGAAAAGTGGATTTGAGTTTTAACATTAGAAACTCAATTATAAACTAAAAAAAATTATAAATTGTGAAAAAAATAATTTATACGATTTGTGGAAGAGTCAATTGATAGAGAGTATTCCAGGGTTTGTTTTCACAATGATCTCTAAATGTCATTCATTTTCAATTAATCAAGTATATTGTGATTCAATTCATTATAAGCCAACCAGAATAGTAGTTTTAGACTTATCTCAAAGTGATTAAACTATACATTCAATTTGTGAAACAACGTGTCCGTTTGAAATCATACCTAGAACTGTGAAAGGTTTAGAAGATTTGTACGACTTTAAAGATTTGTTTAAAAGGGTGTATGACTTCACTATTAATCTCAAACCTCTCAGTCTTTTTGATTAAAGTGTTTCATGTTTGAGACTCTATTGATAAGCCTAGTCTCTCGAGTTATGATCTATCAAGCTAGTAGTTTTAAAAAGGTTGTCAATCAATCAAAACATAAGAAACACAAGCAGTTGTTTATCTTATGATCATGAAATCAAAACACGAAAATAACAAAGGGATCATACTTGAATTGAAAGAAATATAAAACACTATTAAGTCATTATTATTACAAACCCCAGAATAAAGAAACATAGCCAAATACGTTCAACAATTCATCGAACACATAATAGTTATAATGAAAAGTAAGGATAGAAATAACCAAAAAATGGTTGATGCTGATCCTTGACTCCAACTGTTTCTCACTATCAGTCTCACAATTCTGAAACTAATATATTTAAAGTTATACAAAGCTTGCTAAGATGATAATATGGTGAAGATTTGATGATTCTGGACATGTTTTGGACCCCCTTTTATAATTGAAATCAAGCCCCAGCCATTAACTCTGATTATTAGCCATTTTGTAACAGTTTTGACCTATTATCGACCCGAATATCGACCGCTAACTCGGTCGATAGCCATCTTCTTCAAAACTGCCTTCAATAGCGACCAAACTATCGACCGATAGTGAGGTCGATAGCCGGTGTGTGGGGTCTGGTGATCTGGTGGGCTCATGGATTGCTCCAGGCTTGGTCCAATAGGCTATTTCTTCGGCAAAAATATTTTTTTAGTCCGATAAGTGATCACTCTTTGATATTTAGTCCAGTTTCACACTTGAAAATTAGTCCAATAAGTGGACTAAATACTGATTTTTGGTCCACTGACCGCCTAAAGCAGGTCATCTTTACCGGAAGCTGACGTGGCCACTTACAAAAAAAAAATCGAAAACTGAAGGTCACTGGACCAAAAATTAGCATTTAATCCACTTAGTGGACCAATTTTCAAGTGTGATCCAAAACTGAATTAAAAGTCAAAGAGTGGTCACTTACCGGATTAAAAAATCATTTTGCTGAGTTTAAAACTATTGGTATGTGTGATGATAATAAGTTAAACTATAATTAGACGTATAATGTAATCTGCAAGAAATTATTTCATAATATATAAAAGTGGAGTTATTTACATTTAACTTGTTTTAGAGAGCGAATACGCACCCCATTTATTTACGAGTTCACCCATAAAAAAAATCCAACAAAAATGTCAAAATTATCCCACAAATACTAAATATCCAAAATATATCATCTCCTCCAACCCTCCACCACCACTCCAACTCTTCCATTAGCGTCGCCCATCACACCGTCGTCGCCACCGCCATAGCTGTCGTCATTGTGCCACCGCCAAACAGGAAGAAGAAAAAACGTTGGTGGGTGGTGAAGGGTAAGTGACGGATGTAGGCGGTAAAAGGTAAAAAATAAATGCAAAATAGGGGTGTTCGTCTCTGGTTTCTCGAACAAAACTCATGTGTTTGAACATTTTGACAAATAAGCAATAGAATAAAAACCTACAAGCTATAAATAAGCAATAGAATAAAATAAAAACCTACAATCTAAAATTAAGAATAAAAATAAATAGGAATTCTTTTCTCCCAGATATTTTATTTTTATTTTTACATGTATCATTTTTTTTTTTGGACAATTGCCTCCTAATTACACTTACTCGCCAAAAATCTACAATTATTTTTTAGTCCGGTAAGTGACCACTCTTTGACTTTTAGTCCGGTTTTGGATCACACTTGAAAATTAGTCCACTAAGTGGACTAAATGCTGATTTTTGGTCCAGTGACCTTCAATTTTCGATTTTTCTTTTTTTTTTTGTAAGTGGTCACGTCAGCTTCCGGTAAAGATGACCTGCTCTAGGCGGTCACTGGACCAAAAATCAGCATTTAGTCACTTAGTGGACTAATTTTCAAGTGTGGCCAAAAACCGGACTAAATGTCAAAGAGTGATCACTTATCGGACTAAAATAATATTTTTGCCCTCTTTCTTCCTTAACTCCAGCCCAAAACTCCAATATTATTGTCTTTGATGCCAAATAAGCTCCAAATTCCTTCAAAAACATACCAAACACGTAATAATGTCCAAATAATGTGAAATGAAGTAAAAAGACAATATACAAGCATAATCAATATTTGAAACCTACCTAAATAAACTCAAAATATGCTTGAAAGTCGTGATTATCATTCTAATATAAATGATTGGCTCTGAAATGAGAGACTTTCCCCTACGAATAATTTGGTTATTGCTAAATTCTTATCGTGCTTTCTGAAATTATGCTATATAATTTTCAGTTTAATCTATGGTTTGTTGGTTTAAATTGGTCCAATGGGAATTATTAGCTTTGGAATGATAGACTTGCCCAAACCAATGATATGGTTATTTGTTGAATTCTTAACCGTGCTTTCTGAAATCGCGATGTGTAATTCTCATATAATGTTCACTTAAGATACTTTTGAAGTCAACTATAATTATTTGAGGGTTTATAATATCAGTTATTTTGTTGGAATTAATTAACATATGTGTATGTTATATTGAAGACTATAAGAAATCAACTTGTTGTCAGAATTTATAATGTTAGGTCAAAGTGCGTATTCTAGTTAGTTAGTAATGGTTCGTAATTAATTGGATAGCTCGGCAGTGTAAATTTCACTGTAAATATTAAGGAAAAGAAAAACATATTAGTTTCAATAGTAATTATTTATTTCCCACTGTTTCAAACTATTCCAGGATTGGCAAACACTCAAATATGACGGTCACATGGGTATTTAATTGTGTGACGGAGCCCAAACCCGGATCCACCCGCCTAGCTACCGGATCACCTATACAAGAGAGAGAGAAAAACACAGCTCCATTTCTCTTCACGACTCCTCTATCCCTAAAACGCTTCCATCCCCAAAATGACGCCTCTATTCCCAAGACTCTATTTCCAATCCTATGCCATTTTTATAGGGTTTCTAAACTCTGTTTCCAATACTATTACTCCACACTTAAATTCCAAATTAAACTCCATTTTTGCCCCCCTTTATGCATGCGACTGAAATATCCTTTTCGCGCAGATCCACAATCAGAATTCTATCTATTTTATCATCTGCTTTTATCTTCGCAAGCACACCATCATTGAATTGAACTGATCAAGCCTGGGTAAGGTGCCCGGTGCAGGTTTGTCGGATAGAACAGACGGCTAGGAGGTTTGGGTTCGAATTTCGGGTTTTTGATGGCGCAAGAGGGAATGACAGCGGATTAGGCAATTTGCACTCAGGATGTACTGGTAGTGTGATTCTAGGTTGGAGAGGGCGGCTCCGGCTGTGTCCATCATTTTGTTTTTCTCCTTTTAATTTTTTCCTTATTTGTATTTAGAATTGCAAGTAGCAAATTTGGGTTTGATGTTTTAATTCTTTGAAAATGGTGCAAAAGACTCGGGATCTATGAATTTGCGGTCTAGAAAATAAACTGATTAATTAATGGTCCAAAAAATGATGTATTGAATGTTAGGAGTTGTGAAGGCGATGCATTGCGAATTCAGTTGAGGAGTATTTGGTGGTGGATGCACTGTGAATTCAATTGAAGAGTATTAGGTGGTATACAAAGAAACGGCAATGAAACCCGAGCCTGGATTCGAGAGTGATCGGGTGAGTTGCAAGGGTCCAAATCAAAGCCCGGATCCAGTGATTCAGCTCGACCCCAGCCAAATGATTCAGATTGGATGAATCAATGAAATGCTCTTAGGGTTAGGCCGAGTGAGGCGAATGGTTTCACAGTTTATTCTAGGAKTAAGAKATTGRAGRGTAGAAGMGYGAGCAAAATTGGATATTTGGATAAACTCGGGTGTKATTCTTCGGTTCAGKCTGGGGAGACTGTGAGTTCRAWWGGTGAAGTTGCAGTTAGTGGTGGTGATGCGCTGACTGTGGGTGGTGCTGAGGGATGGAGTTTAGTTGATGGTTTGTGAAGCAGGACGGTTTGTGAGGGCTAAGAGTAAGGAGTCGAGAAGCCTATGCTGCGGGTTCAGGATCGTGAGTAGTAAGTTCGGGTTGAGAGCAATTACGAGCTGCTCGTCGAACTCGACCAATGACATGCCAACTTTATGGATGCGGTATCGAGTCTAATTTTATCTTCAATTGGATTTGAGTATCTTCTGTTACTTTGTTTAACATTTTGGTGTCCGTTTGCAGGTACCAATCATCATTTGTTCCTTGGAGCTTTGTGCGAAGGCGATTGTTAGTGGATTGTAGCATCTTTGTGTTGCAGGCACGTGTCAAGCACAAAAGTGGGCCTGTGCAGTCGACTTCAGGCAAGATGGTGAGTTCGGGCTGAGTATACGGGAAAATAGTGTTTGAGCCTTGTGGAGGTTGAATAGGTAGTGCTAGGGGTGTGCAAAGAAGTGATCGTGATCCTCCATTATTTCTCGAGTTAGGCAATCAGTCCCAGCATGCGAAAACACAGAGGTGGTTGAGCCATCGAGCTCGTCCAAGAAAAAGAGAAGTTTTAAAAACATGAGCAAAGAATAAAGTAGAATGATCGTCCAAGAAAAAGAGAAGCTTTAACGACATGAGCTCGTCCAAGAGAAATCGGTCGTGCCTGAGAACATGACTACAATGTTGTCTCCTAATTTCAGAAAGTAGAATGATTTTTAAGTACTTTATGTTTCCTTGTTGTGTTATATCTAGTTTGTGTATTAATAATTATTGTTGAAGTTTGTCTTTGTTTAAATTAAATAAATACTTGTAATTGACAATTCAATGCTGCTTCCATTTGTTGTCACTTTGAAATTTGTTGGATGATGATGCCAAATTGTTGTCGTTGTATGTTAGGCTTTATGTA
>BMAC01000030.1:1663751-1674009 GCA_014905375.1 Phtheirospermum japonicum | reverse complement strand
TGTGTTTCAATTTTGATGGGGCGGATACAGGGCTTGGGTCGGTTTAAGCTCCGCCACATAAAAGAAATTCGTGTGACCGTCACACAAGAGACTTACTCTCCAGGATTTGGTGGTATGTTACATGGGTGTGCCAAAATATGCTGGAGTTAGCTTACCATAACATCCACAATACATCACCGTGGTAATAATCTCTAGAATGTTTGGGGTTATTCCTTACTTTATACATTTTCCTTGTTAATGACCATATGTTTGATATTACTTTATTTGTTTAAATGGAAGAAATGAGCATAAAAAAGAGATTTTAAAACTTGTTAAGGATTCTAGAAATGACTCCCATAATTAGTAAGGTCATGTCATGTGTATTTTGGTATCCATATAGAAGAATTAATCTGATTGGGTAGACAGTTCTTCTAAGATGATGTCCAGGCTGAAATAGATAGAGAGGCTGTAGAAAATAAAGGTTTCAGACAAATAGATACGCTTGAAGATTTTCTCACCTAAAGTTCTCGACATTGCTCTTGTGGATCATCCAAACCAAGTTCTTGTGGGTGATCGGCATGCGATGGGCGAGCACTACTTGCGCTATAAGATCAAAACTGAGAATTACACATTTTGTTTTCATTTATTCAAATTTTATGAAAAAAAAAGTGTATCAAAACTAGATTTTTGCGATTAAAAACATTGTGAATTTAATTTAGTTATGAGAAAGATAGTAGTTTTTTGTTGTCAGTACACTTGTGATTGCTTTGTATCATAGCTCTCGAATAATTAGTCATTCATCACTTTGCCAAAGTGACATTTTATAATTCAAAAGTGACTCATTTAGATGCAAAAGTGATATTAATTATGGAAAAGTTTTATAATTTAAAGTATGAAGGCTTGCTATTTAGTTTGATTGTAACTTTATATGAAAATATAAAATGTATTTGAAGAAAAATGTGATAATTGTAGAGGCAAAAGTGACACTAATTATCGCAAAAGTTTTGAGCAATGCAATTTTACGTATATTGACTTTAGTATAATTTAAAGTATAGAATGTTGTTATTTAGGTTGATTGTAATTGTTATTTGTTCATATACTAAGATATAATGTATTTGAAGCCAACGGTGACACTAATAATAAAAAAGATGACAGTGTTATATTTAAGTTAGATATTTGATTACAATATAATATGTATGTGACCATTTTTGGTGCAAAAATAACACATTTTACTAGAAAGTGACAATATTAATTGTTGAAAAAGTGGCATTGTTATCTATTAAGGTAATTGCTTGATTACAATATAATGTGTAAAAGTGACACTTTTAAGTGAAAATTGACTCATTTCTAGTGCACAGTGTGATAATGTTATTTTTTAAATTTAATGCTTTTAATATGTAAAAGTGACAATTTCAAAATGGACACATTATACTGTAAAAGTGACAGTTTTAGTGTGAAAGTAACGTATTATAGTGCAAAAGTAACACATATATGTTAAATGCTTGATTACATTATAGGAAATGACTACGGTACCTTCACGGTACCATACCCTCACCCCCTCCTGCATTTACAAGCGTTGATTTCTTTATATTAAAAACCTAAATTTATATTCTCATTCATCTGATGGTTCCTATTGATTGAGGAATGGTGCCGTGAAGGCACCGTAGAAGTTCCCTACATTATAATGTGTAAAATTAATTTTCTATATTGAAAAGGTGACACTTTTTGGTGCAAAAAAATGATCGTACTAATTGAAAAAGTGACAATACTATATTTTACGTTAAAAGCTTGATTACAATATAATATGCTGTAAAATTGACATTTCTTAGTTTAAAAGTAATAATATTAATTAAAAATGCGATAATTTTAGTGCAAAAGTGGCATTGTTATATTTTAAATTACAATGAAAAACTGACACATTTAAATTTAAAAGTGATAGTTTTTCGTTCAAAAGTGACAAATTCCGTGCACTAAGACTAACACAAAAACCAAACAAGAGAAATATTTTGAATACAACATGACACTTACAATGAAGTTAAAATAGATTAAAAGACAAAATAATGATTTTCAATCTAGAATGCCATTTATTTCCTGACAAAGCATAATCATGATCTTACAACATTATAAAATGTATCAATACATTATAAGGCATGTGAGAAAATAAATAAATAAATAAATAACTGTAACATGAAAATCGAAAACAACACAATCGATATCGTGTACAGGCTGATCACACTCGAGTTTTCGAGTTGTTATCGATGTTTCAAAGCAGAGGTTGGTGATGTTGTTTTTGGACGCAGCATGTTTTCAACCGAAGGACATGTGCCTTCTCCATAGGGGGAGAGCAGAGTTGGCCGACCGGGGTAATTAATGCAGACTCCTGTATTTTAGAACTATATTCACCAGCCTACCCCACCCGTAATCGACCTCCTTGAAACACAACCTATCACACACGGTCACGATTAGCGTCGTGTAATCAGGAGCCAACTGTTCGAACGGATTAGTATCCATTGCCAATGTGACAAAGTCCATGAAAGTCTATATCCATTTCCTTAACACATATACCACAGGTGTAGAACAGAATGACATTGATATATGCGAAGTTAGACAAAATTGAAGAAATCAAAATGATAACAATCACAATGCTAATTCATGGATTTGATATTAAATCAACCTTATATATCATAAATTTGCCTACTCGTGTATTTGAGATGGATTGCTCAATCATAGATGGTCGTGATAATCCATCTAAAAATGGGAAATACATTACAGGTAATAATATTTTTGCATACATTTTTATTACTAATAGTACAATTTATGTTCAATTCTAGCGAATCCCAAACAAAGCCCTAAGAAAAAGTTCCTTCCTCTTCTTTCGACAGTGAGAAGAGACAGCAGCTCAGACACGGAGCATACCCCCGTTTCCCGCCGGAAATCGAAGAGGAAATACTCATCAAATTGCCAGAAAAGCCCCTGAACTGCTTTTAATGCGCTTCGACATCTTCACATTCTTAACCTCCAATTATCGCTTCGTAAGAAAATGCCTCACTCGTAATAACTATCTCATGGAAAAAGTTGATACTCATCGATTCAGAGGGATCCAGCAACGAGAAATTTCTCCTTTTGCATCTCTTCCAACCTATAACAGGCGGCGGTGGAGGGGGTGAAGATGTTGCAGCGAAGGAGGAGAGAGAGAGAGAGAGGATGTGTAGATTGCGCAACAAGAAGAGAAAAGAGGGGATGGAGGTTGGGTAATTCTTCCAACCTATATGGCCGTCACACACGAGACCTACTCTATGAAAAGACATAAACAATGAGATAGAAAATGAACTCAATTAAATAAAACAGAAAATGCCTCACTAGCTGCACTAGCAGAAAAATCATCTTTTATACAGACAATATCATAACAAACTCGAATAGATATTCAATAAATGCATCCATATAGTGAGGCGAAATTCGAATAGGACAGGGGGAAAAAGATTCTCATACTGCCAGTTCTCTTATATTTACATCGACTTACACATAAGAGGGGCATGAAAATTAAATTAAATTAAATTAAATGCAATGGTCTGATACCAGGGAGTGGCCATACACTGTAGCATCTTTTTTGAAAGTAGACGACTGAAAATCGTCCAAAGTTCAATGTCAAGTGCAAAAGCAGCAAACCCTACCCTGGCATCATCTTTAAACCAACCATTGGAAGCAAATGATGCATGCCTCCAAACCAATCATTGGAAGCAAATGATGCATGCCTCCAATCGTAGCCCTGGAAAAATAAAGTATCAAATATTCAAATCTGATCAATAAAATCCTCAAACAAAAGCTAACGTGCTGTCAAACAAAAAAATGTGTTTATTAATGAATAAGTATTCAATACATTTCCCTTGGTTACAGAAAAGCAAACTATCTGCACAAACTGAGATATTATTACCAAGACGGTAGATACAATTGAGTTACATTTATTTCTTCTTACATTGTCGAACCTAAAAATAAAAATTAAAAAGAAAAAAAAAACTATCGAACATTAATAGCAGTTTTAGAGGAAATTAGGTGCTTTAGCTCCTTCAAATGTTCGTCATTCGAAATGTGGAGCATAATACGAAGATTAGTCAACATGGCCTCTTGTTCCCAACTCAAGGGACCAGAAGCGTACAAAGCTCCCAATGTGCTACGATACGCATGCAACTCTAACTCACGTATACTAACCTCTAACTCCTCCTTAACTTTTTTTCTCCCCGAGCCCGAACCGTAATGAAACGACTCGGCATCGCTACCAAGATCGCCGGTACGCATCGGTACGAAACGACTATTCAACGTTTTTAGACACTGGGTAGCGATACTACAACTACCAACGGAACAAGCATCACTGTTTTCATCTACCTTCTCAATCGCTCTTAGTTTTTGCGCACGTCCGTTATGCGCTTCGAAAACCGAGGAACCATGCGTGGATTCTTGAACGGTCGGGCGAATCTTTTTTGTTCGAGCGTTATGTTGTGGACCCATTTTTTGAAAACAATTCGACATTGATGGTTTGCTAACTATTACATCATCGCCTGATCGGGAACTCTGCAAACAGGATAAATAAGAAGATAGTTTAAAAAAAGAAAACTGATTGGTTGAGCTAGTTAAAGGAGCGGATAGCTGATAACTGGTTTTAAATAAAAGTTTGGTAAATTAGTTGATTAGTGAAGTAGGTTACAGGTTAACTTATCAATATAGACATGATAAAATGATATAAAAACAAGATACATGTATAAAGGAAAAAAAGAATAAGATAAAGACTTTAAAAAATATATTTTATAATAATGAATCAGTATTTCCTTATTTTCAATAACAATATTTCCCTAGAACTCTATAAACACATGAGTTCATAAATCAAAGTTTTTACGTGGGGTAAGGATTAAAAAAAAAAAACGATAAGTAGTTTTTTCTCAAGAAGATCTGTCTAGGCCTAATCAGCTATCAGTGGCCGAGTAGAAGTATTTAATGAGCTATCAGATAAATAAAAAGTTTAAAATGCATTTCTAATGTCAAGAAATGAAGCCTATTCAAAACCTTCGAGCAAATATATAGCGGATAAAAAGAAAACAGGAACATACCTTTCCCATTAATATCCACTTGCCATCATGACAGGTTCGCCTCATCCTGATATTCGAGCTGTCGATAACTAAATCCTCCGAGCACCCAAATAGCCTAACAAGATATCGCTCTTGTAAAGTCTGGTGTTTCCTATTTCTTTTAATTTCTTTTTGGCCACCCAAAATGTCAAAAATAGCACCGACTTTCCAAGAATATTGATAAAACACCTCCACTTTATCGCCTATTTTGAATCTCATTATGAGGAGCCTCGTTTGCGAATATATCAAAAGCCTGTGAAAGTAAATAAAAACATGACTTAGAGAACGGCGTGTAAAATCTGGGGATAACAACTAAATCTGGATCTTAATATCAGTATAAACAGTATTTAATGTTGTCACCATTTTCTGGAATCATGAATATCACAAAGAATTGTTATTAAGAAAATCATAATAAAAGAAATTTGTATGGTTGTGGGGGAAAATCAGAAGTTCTCAAGGATCATTTTATATGACATGTATTCTTTGAGAAAACTAATCTGCCAAATAAATTTTAAAATTATTATTATTACTAAACCTCAGAAAAAAAATATTACCTCAAATTTAAAAAACGAGTTATTACTCGATTGCAAAAACAGAAGATGTTAGCTTAACTTCAAGACATCGAAACCCATGAACTAAATTTACTAAAATAATAGTAATAAATAAAATAAATATATATATCAAAAACTGGTAAATCTATTAACAAAGTCGAGATAGAATAAAATTTCGGGCAAATAACAAATGAATTAAAATGCAGAAACATACAGGATACAGAAATTGACAAAATCCCTAAATTAAAACAACTAAGCATCGATCAATTAAGGAATTAAATTACGAGAAATGAAACCTTAAATCTGAAAAAATCACTAACCTTTTATTCAAATTATTGGAAATTATAGAACCTCGGCAGTCTCAATTAGGTGGTTTTGATCTCTGATTCTCTTTTAAAAACAGAAATTGATTATCAGTTTAATCGTCTAGGGTTTGTTTCTTTTGCTAAGGCCAATTTAATTGGGGCCAAAAATAAAATATATAATTAAAATTGATAATATATATCCGGGTGGAGGGTATTATGGGTATTGGATAAATATTGGTTTAAGAACTCAATCAACACCATGAAAAAAAAAAGTCGAGGGTGCGTAATGGGCGCAGTTATGAAACTACCTAATTCGTTTTTGCGGGTGGAAAGAATATTAGATCTCACGCGCCTTGTGTTATCGTGGGATGCACTTTTCCTGTTTCGTTTTGGAGTAACGTAATGTGTAAATGTTTTTTTTTAAATATATTAATTTGTAATTGTTTTAATTAATGTTGTTACAAGTCAATGATGATAATTTTGCTTTTAAGACATCGATCAATTTTCTTTTCGTTTCAAATTGCCATTAAGGTCGACACACAACTAATCAATTCAGTTAAATTGATAGTTGAATCTAAACAATTTTAGTATGTTTTTTGGTGTCACTATAACTTCTATAATATTAAAATTCGAAAGTTCAATTCAAGCTTTAATTCAACTCGATTTAGTGAGAATTAACAAAATAAAGAAAAATACCAGGAAAAATTAAAATCAGCTCGATGACTCATGTGAACTTTGATCAAATATCATTCCAATCAAATTTAAGTAGAGAAAACCCAATTACTTTAATTCAATTGCAATGCGAGCTATTATTCATTGAATTAGAATCCTTATTTTTTATAAGATTCATAATTACTTTTTGAGTAGGTGTTGGGTGAGACCGGTCATAGAATGAAACCAATTTTTATCATTTTACTAATTTGACCCGGGTCCTGACCCAGACCCACAAGCAAACCCCCCAGCCCACACCCCAAACACAGACCCAGACACACACCCCAGCCCACAACGTGGTCTCAAGAACCCGACCTCCCCAAATCCCCCAAATTCTCTGAGATTCATCGTCAAAAATTCAAATTTTTTAAGATTCATCGGCAAAATCTACGAATTTTTGCAGCAAATTCAACAGGAAAAACTGCATATTCAACACGAATTTCAGCACGAATTTTGGAAACGCTCAAATTCCGCATCTCTGACTCAAATTCATCGATTTAGGATAAAAACGCTCAAGATCAAAAACACAAAATCGAAGTATAAATCGAAGCAAGGATACGGATCTCCAGTTTCCGCATCTCTGACTCGAATCCAGTTTCAGGTAAATAAAATCTCTTCTCAATTTATTGTTTAAAAGAATTGGGGAAAATTGATTCGATATATATTTTGTCTATTAATTTTAATTTTTGTTGATGCATATGAAGGACATTCATATACTGCAAAAATTATGGAAAATAGTTCAATACTTGAAGATATGGATGAAATTCATATTATTGCAGAAGATACGAACACAGGTATTATCGAACTTTCTATCTTTGTAATACTTTTAGTACTGTTTGTGATACTTTTGATACTATTTATAATACTTTGTAATGATGTTTTGGATGAAGGATGTCATAGTGCTGATTGTATTCCTACATCAATTAGAGAAGAAGATATTGATCAAGGTATAACTGCACTTTCTTAATTTTTGTAATACTTTTAGTACCGTTTGTGATACTTTTCATACTATTTGTGATACTTATAAATTCTGTTTTGGTTGAAGGTAAAAATGCAATTTACAATGGTGTTATACTTTTAATACTGTTTCTAATACTTTTAATAACTTTTGTGATACATTTCATACTATTTGTGATACTTTATAAATGTTGTTTTATTACTGCACTTTCTAATTATTTTAATACTTTTAATAACATTGGTAATACATTATTACAATATTTGATACTTTTAATAGTATTGTAATACTTTTTAATGATTTGCAGAACAAAATGATTTAGTGGACATAAGGGGATCTTTAATAGGAATAAGAAGAAAAACAATACAGGAACTTTATGATTTGTATTGTGATCATGCTCGTGTGGTGGGATTTAACGTGCGCAAGTCAACGGACAAAAAGAATACAGATGGACAATTGAGAGAGAAATATTTTGTTTGTTCTTGCGCCGGGAAAAATGTTATGAAAACAGGGGATGTTGTGGGGAGAAGAAAAAAATTCATTAGTATACGGACGGATTGTAAAGCTTTAATAAGGATCAAGTTGGATAAAGATATACAAGAATATGAAGTTCTTCTTCATGTTGAAGAACATAATCATCCTCTCACTCGAACAGAATTGGGTCATTGGCATAGATCACAAAGAGAAATTACGGAGGAAAAGGGCAAAGCGATAGAAAGTATGATATCTTCGAGGATGACAACGATGGATTCTTACCGTTACATGGCGCAGGAGGCAGGTGGTGAAAAAAACCTTGGGCATACAGTGAAAGATCATCTCAATTACATAGCACGATACAAAATGCAAGAGATAGAAGGTGGAGATGCGCAGAGAATTGTCGATATTCTATCTCAGCAAGCTTCTATTGAAGACGACTTTTTCTTTAGAGTCAGATTGAATGAGGATGGGAGATTATGTAGCTTGTTTTGGAGAGACTCAATGATGAAAGAAGATTATAAACTGTATGGAGATGTTGTAGTTTTTGATACAACATATCGTACCAATATGTATGATCTAGTATGTGCTCCTTTTGTTGGTATGAACAATCACAAGAACAACGTCATATTTGCATGTGCATTTCTTGCCGATGAAAAGACAGAGTCATTTGAATGGTTATTCGAAACTTTTAAAAAGTCCATGGGTGGCCAATGTCCAATAACTATATTCACAGACCAAGATCTTGCAATTTCTTCAGCAATAGAGAAGGTTTAATTTTACTTTCTTTTGTAATACTTTACAGTAGTTTTGTGATACTTTAAGATGGTTTTGTAATACATTTATTAATACTATATTTTTCTGTTTTTGCAGGTTTATCCAACAACAGAACATCGTCTTTGCTTGTGGCACCTCTATCAAAATGCAATAGCCCGGTTTGGGAAATTGAAAAATGATGATGCATTTAGATTCATATTTAACAAATGTTTGAGAGGTACGTAAAAATATATATTGGTTTTGTTTTTGATACAATTAAATGCAATAATTTTATGTAAAAAACTTATAAAAGTAAATATTACTTTTCTGATACTGCTTTAGTATTGTAATACATTTAATTATAATTTGTAATACTTTAAATTACAAATCTAATACTTTATTGTAAAAATATATGTTAGGTTGTGTTGATGAGAATGAGTTTCAACGTTGTTGGGAATCAATGATTTCGGATTTTGATCTACAAGATAATACTTGGTTTCAGCGTTTATATACCTTAAGAGAGAGATGGTGTACAGCTTTTAGCAAAGATTTCTTCTCTGCCGAAATGTTATCATCACAGAGAAGTGAAAGTACAAATAATGCACCCGGGTACAATGTGAAAAAAACGACGAGTCTGACTCATTTTTATGATTATTGGAAAAGAATGTTAGAGAATTGGAGGAGAACAGAGGAAAACCTGGAATTCACTTGCTCAAAGTCTGCTCCAACGTCATCCTTGGATTCAATACCAATCATAAAGCATGCTGCCCAGGTGTACACAATATCACTTTTCCGAGTTTTTGAGAATGAATTCATAACCGGCCTTTTTATGAAATGCACAATATATTATGAAGATGAATTAATGAAAGTCTTTGACATTTCATCTAATGAAAACTGTGCAACGATACATCGT
The DNA here is from genome assembly GCA_014905375.1 of Phtheirospermum japonicum. NCBI lineage: Eukaryota > Viridiplantae > Streptophyta > Magnoliopsida > Lamiales > Orobanchaceae > Phtheirospermum > Phtheirospermum japonicum. Next base: position 1,664,248 of record BMAC01000030.1, on the reverse strand, counting down.
GTGTTTTTTGATCCAAGAACCCATCTCGTCACATGTTCATGCAAGAAGATTGAAGAATGTGGATTTTTATGCTGTCATGTTTTAAGGGTTTTCAATATGCATGGTGTGGAAAAAATCCCAGATGTGTATGTCAAGAAACGATGGACGAAGATGGCAAAATCTGAAATTTGGGACAAATTAAGCGTCAAAAGTATGTCTATCGAAAACCAGGAGGATTTTGTTCCTTGGCGACATGAGAGGGCAAGAAAATACTATAATCTTTTAATGCAATGTCAGTCACATGAAGAAGCCCGGAGGATTGTGGAAGAAGGATATAGTAGAGATTGTATTGCAGTTAATGAACTCACGAAAAACTTTGAAGTTATTGAGTTTAATGAAGAATCCGAAAGAACAAGCAGCTCCAAGAATCAAGTTCTTGATCCTCAACGCTCGAAAAATAAGGGGAGATCGAAAAGGGTGAAGGGACCACTTCAAAGAAAAAGTAAAAAAAATTCAAA
>BMAC01000030.1:1646159-1657538 GCA_014905375.1 Phtheirospermum japonicum | reverse complement strand
TTGATATCTAAACTGAAAAATTGAAGTTGCTCAAATTCTCGCTTCGAATTTAGCTTGATTTTCAGCACGGATTATCTGAAGGATTTTACCTTAACAGATTTTCACAAGAAATTACGAAGGAAGGAATGACGTTTCGAATGGAKAAGAGGTCCAGGTGAGTCAAGTCTAGTCTAGGCGTGGGTGCGGTTGAGGGTGTGGGTACCGGTTTAGTCTAGTTAAGGTTTGGGTCTTGGTTCAGGTCAAAGGGTATGGGTCACTTGGATCCAAATATAAAATGGTAAAAACTGGTCTCATTTTATGAGATCGGTCTCACCCAAGTATTTGCATTATTTTTTTACTGTAAATTATGTATGAAAAGTAAATAATAATATTTTATTATATTGTATATTAAATCATATTTAAAAGTTAGATAATTTTGTAATATTATATTTTATTTAATTATTAAAATATAATAATGATAGAATAAACAAGATGGATGAGTTAGAATATTATAGAATATGAGTTAGACGTAACATGTTGTTGATCGAATATTGAAAGTTTGTCAGTATTCATGATCACAGTCTGGGTACGGAGAGAACTATAATCCAAACAGGCCTTAGAACTCCTTAATTGATCCATTTGGACCAACCTACGGGCCATTTTCATATAGCCTATTGGGCCTAATTAGTTGGATGTATTACTTGAAGTCAAACCTCACAAGAATTTCAACTCGCACAAGGATTAGTGACTGTTGAATTTTCGTGTTAAAAAATATATATATATATTGTACTAAACAAATAATGTCTTGAAAAATAACATCAGAACATTGTACTCAAGCATTCTCCAAAAATAAACAGGCGTCTAAAGTTACAATCCCAGCTATAAAATCCAAGTCAACGTTACTATGATTGATGGGTAAATAGGTAACGAAGTAAAGGTCCTACCACTCCAACACTCAAACTGTTTCCCAACAGCGCGTAACTGCAAAACCCAGATTGTGACAATCAGTTGTTTTGTCAAAAGACATTTTGTAAACATTTGTGCAATTACAGACAAAAATACTGCTGGTATCAATCACATTTCTAATGCATAATAAATAATTTCACACAGAAAGATAAGACATATACCATTGCCGAAGGCTAACATGTTCCGGAAATTGGAACTCCTCGGGGAAAGAGTGTAAATTGGCGACCTAACAATTATTTTGAAGAGTAAATGTTCAAAAAATAAATAAATAATAATAATCCTAAGAAATAACAAAAATCATGCATACCTCCCTGGGCGTGAAGTATCTAAGACGAAGCTCCTGCAGCGAAGAAACTTCACTTTTCATCTTTCCCTGCAAAATATGAAAAATAACACCCAAAATTTTATAGTAACACACATATATATAATCAAATGATTAAAAAAAATTAAAGCTATTCCATAACTGACGGTATCTCGTTTTCACAAAGTCATATAGAAGCTCGCTATTTTCTTTTGGATTTTTCAAGTCTTTAAGACATAAGCATATGTATACAATCATGCATGCATTCACATACACATATTGTGTACATGTGCACAGAAAAAATATAATAATAGTAAACAAATGATATCACAAGAAAAAAAACAAAAATAAAAACTTAATCAGGTCCTGCTGCATACCGGAACAGAAGCCAAAAGTGAACCGGTGCCCTTCACATATCGAAAATAGCTTTTGGTGAAGCAACAGCAGCGCTTTGATTCGGGGAAAACAATATCTTAAAATATATCAAGGAATTGTTCCATTAGCATTGTTATTGATATAAATGGAATTAAATATGCTGACATAAAAGAGAGTAAAAAAAACACGTCGGAATTAAGGATACCCATAGCGCTCCCCCATCTTTCAACTAGGCTCGATGGAACTAAATACTGATTTAAAGGATTATTGGTGGAATCTGAAATAACGTCACCTCCAAAATTATTGATTTCCAAAAAATCTTGTATAGGGCGACAAGTTTCGAGTAATTTATTCCTATATGCATGTGACTCTGCTTCTTCACTGGTCATCGGGCTTCCTTCGTACCCAAGTATCGGGCTGGGATCCCAAAGAAGCGCATTATTGAATTGTACACTTTGGAAAGACAGAGGTCTACGCTTTGCCTGCAATTTTACAATGCATGAGAAATCATATCTAGATAATCCTCAGCCAACCAAATACAGAAAGTACACAAATATATTGGCTTAAGTTCTAGAATACATAAAAATTACCCACTTTACCAATTGCCAAACCAATAGCACATGTAAAGTGGAAAATTGACATTTTATTTTGGAGAAATTGCATGATATGTAACAATTGATAATCAAGGCAAGAAAACGAGACTCGTTTAAAAGCTTCGCCGCATAACTGATAAAAAAAACTGAAGACAATGCAATAGGGAGAAAAGAGTCGTATTTTGACACTTATAATATGAGAGCAATTAGAGTCCACTATCAGGTAACCCATGTATAAAGTTAACTACCAAATTTAATGTTAAATAATTAGACTCAAGATCAGTCACAAAGGAAAGCTAAATGAATTTGACAGGATTTAAGAACCTCATTTTAATGTACAAGAAAAAAGATGAGAAGTCATGAGGGAGAGAGAGAGACCAGACAGAAATAGCGAGGCCGGGAATATGGTATGCCAAACTGCAAGGGGCTGAGAATAAATTCTTGAGTGTCAAATTGATTTTCTCGCAACATTGTTATCATCCTTGTATGTGTATCAGATGTCTGCAACAAACAATTAACAGAATAGATGTGGAAATGAGTAGGAGGTAAGGTACAACAATGTATTCTAGAACTCCAATCACGTATAACACCAAGCCAACCCAATGTTAGAGAAGAGGCGCAATCCTGTCAAACCGCATAAATCAATAGAAACTAACTAAAAATCTTAATTAAAAAAAAAACCTAAAAAGTGAAGGAAAAGAAAAAGAAAAGAAAATAGAAAGAGACCTAGAAAACTAAAAAATAAAAAACTAAAATTTGGCCCCTGCCTAACGGACTGTACTGCATTAGCCAGGTTGACACAAACTTTGTCATAGAAAATATATATTAATCAGATTTGATTAAGCAATTTTTTTCCTTAACGGGAAGGGCACATATAGAAACAACCTACCTCAAACCCAACAACATTCTCCACAAATAGCATGAGTGGAGGCCGTGAACTTTGTGGTATCAGTTCAAGAATCTTCAGAAAAGAAGAAGCCCTAGCATCACTCGAACCCTTCTGGAGACCTTAACAAGATGAATTTTAGAAGCTATACTAATTTGAAAAGGTATATAAAATTATCACAGAAATCCCGCAGAAAGATAACAACAAGAGAGAATGTATCCAATTACCTTGTCGTGTGTAAGGTTGGCAAGGAGGAGACAAAAGCCACACATCTGACTCATAGTTGTCGAGGTCAACAGCACTCAGTGTCTGAATGTTGCCCTAATCTCACCAAATGAATTACAACATTATTCACAATGTTAGCATAAATTGATATTGAAACCTTAACTTCTGTGTAGAGATATCTTTTCACTAAATCTCACAAAGCCATTCACCTATATTTACAAATAGTGCTCTTAATGGTGCAACATTTTGAGTCGAGCATCTCATTAGGTTTATGTAGGAACAAACTCAAACTCAAATAGCATCGCTCAAAAGCTTTTAACTGGTAAATTATGAGCTTTGATTAAACTAATTTCATCCATGATTTATTAATGATTCACAATGATTTATATGAAAATTACAATTTGTAAGCAATACGGGCTGTATCTCACCTCAAGACTCACGTACAAATTGCATTGTGAACCCAAGCTTTATATTTTGAACCCCAAACCATCTTTTCCTTTTCTAAGCAAAAAGGTTTGTGTGCATTGATTATCACACTTGGCAATCATCTTATGACTAAACTAACTTCCAGCAGACGTTCTTCAGGACCATTATACGTCAAATTACATGTAAACCCTAAAAACAAGACGAACTGACTAAACAACAAAATTGCATACTAAAGTACAAAATACGAAATCAAAACATGCTACCTGATGGGGACGGTGGCCAAAATTGTGCTCATAAACATCATTTGCGACTTCGTTTATGTCAAATGCGTCCACGACCTCAGCATCTACGCCGGCCTTCATCAATGAATATCTCTTCCAGAATCGAAAAGGGAAAATAGAAAATTAAAATCTAACAAAAAGACGATAATTTAATTTGAAAATCAAAGAATTGAAGAATGAAAATATATGTTTGAGCTATTTTACCAAGCCACCAATGCCGCTGTAGAATTCCAGGACTCGCCATAGCTTTCCCTCTTCTTTAAATGAAACCTCCATTCTGTTGTTTCCCAGCGGTTTATCGGCAAAATTAAATAAATAGTGCAAATTGTATTACAAATTGACAAAATGATGCAAGTGCAGCCAGCGCCCACCACTAATTAAGAAAAATGAAAAATAAGCCCTACTTTTTGAAATTTTTAAAATACTTATTTTATTTTAATTAAAGTTTTTAGCCTATTCGGTAAGAATTAAGAATAAGTTTCTGATAACTTATTTTGCCTAATAAGCTTTTCTTCAAAAAAATGTACAAATCGTAATTTTTATAATAAGCTCCTACATTATTAGTAAAAATTCTTTTTTATCCTTTTATATTGTAAAATATATCATATTTATAAACTAATATATTACTTTATATTTTACGAAAATATTTTTATTAGTTCTAAGTAAAGTTTTATTTATTATTATAATTATTTTATTATTATTTTTCATGAATTTGTCTTATTTCTTGAAAAAATATTTTGAGAAGTCTTTATTAATTATTATAATTTTATTTCTTTTATTTATAATATTTTTCTTATTTTTAATGTATAATATTGTATGTTTTTCAATCATGTCTATATTGGTAAATTAACCTTCAATCAGCTACTATAATCAACTAATTTACTAAGCACTTGAGTAACTTAGAATCCACCTACTAAATGATGAAACGCTGCAGGATGAGGTTATGAAGTACGCTCGTGGGATTGCATTACTATTACTTGGTTCTATGTTGATGCGTGGTACAACCAACAACTACGTGTCCATACTATACCTATATCATTTCGTGTGTGATGAGATGGCAATCATCTTAGGGCTGAGCACAGAACTTGAAAATACCCAAACCGTATCGAATTCTGAATTGAACCGTATCGGAATCGAAAAATGTTCGTTGACCATTGACCAATCTCCGAACCGAACCGTCTCGAATTTCTTTTACGATGTGGATTTGGAGATTTTTTAATCCCCTTAAAATCTCTGTAGTGAATCGAGAACCGATACTAAAACCAATTTATAATTGTATTAATTTAGTTATAAATCTCATTATATTCGATATTTAATATGTAAAATATATTTTTTTTTATTAATTTTGTATCTTAATTAATCATCAACTGACAAGTAAAAGTTAAAATTCACAATAATCTAGTAATTTTAATTTGCGATTATAATTTGGGCATAAAACGGAGATTTATCATGTCAAGATCCAAATTCGAATTGGTTCCTGGTCCTGGTCAGAGACCACTGTGTTCGCGCCGGCGGTCCAACAAAAAGGCGCAGTAGTGGTATCTTTCTTTCCATTACGAACGACACGCTTCGCCTGCTCCCTCCCCGTGTCCACTAGCGCTCGTGTCCAGAGCGAAGAGAAAGCGAAAAAGGGCCGCTGAAGTCGTACCCGCTTTGGTACAAGTTTCTTGTAACCAAATTGAATTGTACTAGAACCCCAAAAAATAACCGTTGACTTTAACTTTTCTCCGAACCGAACCGTACCAAAAAAAATGGTACGATTTTGGAGATTTTCAAATCTCCGAACTAAATCGGACCGTGCTAACCCCCTGTGCTAACATGTTTTTATCGTGAGCTGTGCAACGTTGTGAACCATGAGAGGATGATGATTAGTGGGTCGCTAGTTTTATTGCAGATTTGGGCTTGGTCATGAATTTTCTCTGTTAGACCGAGTTTATGTGGCCCATGCTCGATGTTCAAACCATGTACATTACAATGGAAGGTGTCACATTGTCCGTAGCGCCGTATGGTGCTAGGTATAACATGTTACTCAATATTAAATACGCATCTGCTAATAATAACTCCATTTCAATAACTTGACTTTAATATTTATTTAGATGGATTGCACGACATAGTCATACGCAGAGCGTTAGAAATACGTTACGAGTATTCTGGGAGTCACTTGATCGATTGCATGAATTAGAGGTAAAGTATTAAATAAACTTTATTTATTTTATAAGACAAAATTGATAATAATTATTGAAATGTACAGTGGACATGGGAACCCTATGATACGAGTGCATCTGGAATTTCTATATTGGGTGAAAGATGTTTGAGTGGAAATTGGTTAAGAGAGTGTCCACTCATATGCTGGTCAATTGTCGAGGTCCAGTTTCCTAATCGAGTGACTCGACAATTCGGTATATGCCAAAACATACCAGATACCAGCATAGTTGATTTGGAAGAATTGCACAATGTCTTTCGAGCACATGATCATTACGTCCAGTAGACTACACGTCATCGTATTGGATTCGTGCAAGGAATTTACAAGAGGTTATGAGGCTACAAGGGACTCCAATTCGAAGAGGTGTGAGTACGATGCACGAATATTTCAGATGGTGTCAACAAAATACATGTCGTTTCATCTCCCATTTAGAGAGACATACAAAGGGGGATACCAACCATCAGACGTCAGTGTTCACGATGTCATTGTAAATCTTATTCGCTTTGTACTCGCTCAATGAATTTAATTATTTATGAGATTTGTTGTTAAACCTTTTATGTTTTGTAGGATACTTGGAGTGAGCGACTCGACCATGTTGCGTTAAATGTTAGAGATGAAGATTTTGAGTCTTATCGTTGTATGCATGATGTAGTTCAGTCAATCGTTGATGAGATGAGGACACGACTTCGTATTCATTGGGAGCTAAAAGAGCATGCTCAAGATATACGCACGGTACACACAACGGGTAGTGCAAGAAGGATAACATATGGTCCGTCCACATCCTCTCATCACAGGGCACCCGCAGCCGCACCTAGGCCACCATAAATCACCCATCATGGTAAATGTGTGATTCGTTAATAATTATTTCATATGTAATATTACGATTAATATTACAATAATAATTTTTTTCTCTTTCAATATAGATACGGTTAGTCGATCATCATCTCACAAACATCCTAACCTATACAAGTGAGATGTTTACGTTCCTACATTTGGACCATCTAGGGTAGAGTTTTGTACTCTTTCCATTGTTGGACAGTAGTTCACCGATCTTCTTAAGACAGATAGAAGTAGTGGATTCCATGACTTCACAGCTTCAAATCATTTGGGCTTTTTGCAACCACACTTCCATGTAACACCAATTCAATATCAACATGTGAGTCATACTAATGAGAGTTGGGGTGTACATGAGAACGAGGATGAAGAAGGTGACGCGCCAGAGGAAGAGGACGAAGAAAATCACACACCAGTACCAATTCAAGAACCACCTCATAATGGGTCAGTAGATTATGGAAAAAGCCGCGTCGTGATGAGGATACACCAGCCCAAGCGCCGCCACCCCCCCCCACCCCCCCCCCCCCCACCCCCCACCCCCCCACACACAAGGACATAATTACGACCTACACAAACACCCAAAGGAGTGTGGCACAGAAGGACATTTTTAGACTATTTTATTATTCATTGCATTAATATTATCTATTTTAATTGTGTAGAAGTTTCTTAGAGTGTGATTTATTTTTAAGTTTCTATTGTTCAGTAGTTATCAAATGTATACAGCAAACAAACAACCATAAAACAAAAACATAAAATTACAATCTTTCAAGAAGTAACAGTGATTTGGCGAAATAAAATATAACACACCAGAAAACCATAACACAATGAAACAACAAACACATGATAAAATAGATAGGGCATTAAGTGATAAAACAACATGTAACGTTCAAAAATCTTCACTACGCATGTTTCTTCCCCTTCCCACTTCCATTAGCAGAGTTTCCACTGTGGTTAGTTTGATACACTTCTTCGAAATGTACTTCCATTTTCGTGAGCAAGGGTTCATTGTCAAAAGCATTGTAATAGCTTTTGACTATACAATCGTGTATTCATCACAACAACTTATAATAATGAAAGATTTAAAGTGCATATAATCATTGAAGAGGGAGTGTAGAACTTACAAGCATAAACCTCTTTCGGACGTTATGATCCCCAAAGACCATTTTTACATTCATGTTCCAAACTGTACCAGGGGTCCAGATAAGTTGTTAGAAGAACCTGAACTAGCTTTCAAGTTGGACAATCCTGACGATGACATCATCATTGGAAATGGCACGTTTAGTCTTAAAGCAACAATTAAGTAAATCTTTTATTTCCTTCACTCGTTGTAATGGTCCATCATTTGGGCTCTATCCACAGCTGTCTTTTTGTGTGATTAGGAATTTTCAATAGGCGTTCATCTCTATGAAGGGTTCACTTAGTATTTCGTTCACAGTTGTAATCGAGTGTGTGGACCTGAAGTGTAGAAGGACCATTTGTATTGTTAAAGTGGTTTGCCATTTCTTTTTTTTTTTTCAAATGAGATATAAGTAATTGATATGTACTTGTTGGTAACTTCTCCACTATTTGTTCTGATACATATCTATAGCAAGAAGAGACTATCAGATAAAATTACTAATCAGTCGAATTTACCTTTGCCCATCATGACTCGTGACAAGACCAAACAATGTTCCATTTTAATAATTTGACCGAGCTTGCTAGGGTCCCAGGGCCATAAATATTGACAAGACCAAATAATGTTCCATTTTGATAATTTGACTGAGCTTGCTAGGGTCCTAGGGTCATAAATCTTGACAAGAGCAAACAATATTCCATTTAATAATTTGACTGGGCTTTCTAGTGTCCCATGGTCATGAATTTTGAAAAGACCAAACAATATTCTATTTGAATAATTTGATTGAACTTTCTAGGGTCCCAAGGTCATAAATTTTGACAAGACCAAACAATGTTTCATTTTAATAATTTTACTGAGCTTGCTAGGGTCCTCAAGGTCATAAATCTTGACAAAACCAAACAATGTTCCATTTTAATAACTTGATTGATCTTATTAGGGTTTCGGGGTCATAGCTCATTGTTCCATTTTAATAATGTTCAATTTTAATAATTTGTCCGGATTTGTAATCTTTCTTCATTAATGAATTACTTGTTTATTTGTATTATTGATAGATATATGTCCTGCAATAGTGTTTCTTGTTAAAAGTAGTATTTGGGGAATATATTCCTTCTTACAACTAGAAGACACCAAAAAAATAATATATTCTACGTACATGTTCCTAGCATTAAGTGCACTAAGGCTCTATTTAATATTAGGTTCATGACTCGCACGTATTTGTCACGATTTTTTGTATATTTTTGGCTAGTGTTTTAGTTAGATTTGTGGTTAATTTTGGGTATAAGTTGGATTGATTGAGCATATTTTCGTATTTATGTATCTCCGACTTATTTTACCACATTTTATGTTTATTTTAGATATTTTGAAGTCTTTCGGTGTTAAAGTGGTCGAACGTGGACCCGCGAGTGGAGTTTCAAAGCAATTGGGCCCTGATTTGGTATAGTACAACTGACACTAAGTATGTCGTCCACACTGAGTTACCCAGTGTCAAAACCCAGTGTTAGAAAATCTGGCAGACACTTCCGTCCGATCGGACAAGACCAGTGTCCGATCGGACTAGAGGACAGACACTTCCGTCCGATCGGACAAGACCTCTGTCCGACCGGACAAGTACATTACGCATGCAAATTTTCGGGATTCGGCTGTTACGAAATAGCTGAGACTTGTTTAAAAACGGCAGAAGCAGCTAGGGTTTGAATCATTCACCCTTGGAGGCCTTTTGGAGGCTGGAGGCACCACACAACACCCAAAGGTTGAGAGATTTGACACATCTCTCATACCTCTAGTATAAATCCGTGCAACGCCGTATCAAGGTTCGATTCGCAGCAGCCGTCGTTCTTCGCTAGGATTCTGTGCTCATGACAAGTCTAGGGATTCTACGCAGCTCGGGGTGTTTTCGTTCGTCGCCATAACCCGTTGAAAATAGTTCAACGAATTGTAATCTCTAAACTCGTCTCTTGATTTGATTATTTTGAAAGTGGTTTTGTTAGGTATTGGGCTTGAACAATTGATAGTATGCTAGATGATGTTATGTTGGTAGAATGTTAAGGTTTGGTGATTTGGAATAATAACTTTGTGTTCTTGGAGTTTATGCAATTATGTTTGGCATATCTATGATTGAATGAATGATTGTTTTTGATTAATCTATTGGTAGTTTGTTGACATCGGAGATTAGTTTCTTGCTATTGTGTTTAGAATGTCTTTATTTAGTAGTGTTAGACTGGTGAATCTTTTACCGTTTTAAATTCCTTGTCGAGAGATTGACACCCTCGAGACAAGAATCTTTCGTTATTATTTTAAAATATTGGAACTGAAACCTTTTTCAAAAATCTCATTTGATCGTGTGTTATTAAATAGAATTGTGATATTAGTACAATAAATATCGTTAAATCCGATTCCCATTTTTCTAGAGATCGACCCGAGTTGACTTGACAAGGTCTACAAGTGACCCCGTTCTCTTGCGGGCGAACTTAAACCCTTTCAAACGTAGACGTGTTTGTTAACCGGAATTTAATTTTGAAAGGAACACAAAAGTTCGGCTCGGTTCATTTCCATGAAAACTAAACTCTGTAACTATAAACCCTTACTAAAATCCTCTCAAGAAATTTGAAAATGGCATTAGTTGAAAACCTCCCAAAATATTCCTAAACCTCAGTCCCATTACTTCGACACAGAAACTTGGACCAATGAAGTGGACAACAAATTTATTTAGGAGCTCGTGGAACAGTGTGTGATGGGGAATTTCCATTATGCAAAACGTAACATAGCTGCAATATACACGACTATGGCCTATGTTAATATAGTTTTTAATACAACATTTGATCTATCATATTGTGTAGCATGGTCAAACTATCTTCATATGTGTTACTGAGTCTTTCGTTGGCTACTCAGTCAAAATGGTGTGTCTTATGATCGAACTAGTAATCAAGTTCATCTAAGAGATGAAGCTCTGTGGAACCAAATTGTCATGAATCAATATCGGGCCTTGTTGAATTTGAAGATTAGGGAAAATCATGAAGAATAAAGGAAAGAAATGAACCGTTTGAAGAATTAGATCGATCCTATCCCCGAGTACAAAGGGATGGAAATGAGAGTGAAGAAGTGACACGTGGAGAAATCTTGGTGGTTGAATTTATTTAAAATAGATATATCTAGCCATCCACTTGTTATAAATTGATTGGGGCATTTGTTAAAATGC
>BMAC01000030.1:1585988-1640426 GCA_014905375.1 Phtheirospermum japonicum | reverse complement strand
AATACATTATTTTAAATTTTATCTAAATAATTATTTATGAACATTTGTATATTAATAATTTGTGACTAATTACTATCACTTTAAGTATTTAACTTTAGAAATCCACACATAAATGATTTATTATTCTTGGTTATATAATTACTTTTGTATAACTTAAATCTATATATAAATTTTAATTTATTTATCGGGTTCATCAACTGACTCGATGACTTGGTGGTTAAATTACTCAATGGCTATCCCGAGTCAATTACCGGGCTGATTTTAAAAAAATAAGTATAATAAAATAGAATACAAAGGCCCTCAATTAAAATTTTAATAAGATGCCTCATTTATTTGGTATTTATTTTTTCCTTTTTTTAGTATTTTATATATTTTTACAATATTTATATTTTTCTATTTTCTAGATTTAGGAGATAATTTCTTATAATACAATATTAATTAAGTATATTACTTTCTGTAAAATATTTTAAGATTTATTTTATTATATTTTATAACTTCTTGATCTTTGTTATTGTTTTATTATCAATTTTCAATAGATAAAAAACTATTTAAAAGTAACTTTTATATATTTGTTTTATTTACTTTACCACTATCGTCAATTTATTCTTTGAACGACTTTAAAATAAATATTTAGAAATTAATGATAATTTTTGTATCTGATTTCAAAATAATTTCATATTTATATTATTATATTATATTACAATATTTATATTTATATTGTATTTTATTTTAGAAATTATTAATAACCATTTAGAATTAAAACATATATGTTATATTTATTTAACTAAATTCATATTTTCTGATTATTTTATTATTTATAGCGTTTTAAGTATGTTTTTCTACTTTAAGGATTTAATAAATAATTTTATAGGATTTAAATTATTTTTTATTTTATTATATAGAATTATTGTTAAATAAGATTTATTTTATATTATTTAAACATTACTATCTTCATAATTTTTTTTATTTTTAAATTATTTGATAAATATTTGTATATATAATATATTTCTTATATATATTTAGCATGTTTCATATTCTTTTATGATTTATTTTATTATTTTATAACATTTCTTTATTTTTCTTATTATTAAATAATTATTTAGAATTCATAATATCTTAATTCAATTTTAAAATATTTTATGATTTGTTTTATATTATTTATAATATATATCGTTTTTGTGACTTTCTAATTTTAATTTAATTAATATATATTTATAATCTAAATAAAATCTTTTGTATTTATTTAGTTGTATTTATACTCTTTTTCAGATTTTTACTACAAGTAATTATATTTTTATTGGTTAAAGATTTATTTGATAATTTAATAATTATGTTGATATAAATTATCTAAAATAAAACGTACAACAATGTACGACTAAAATACAACTAGATTATTCGGTTGTACTCAAACAGACTGATGTGATTTAATTATAACATAATCTAATGATAAACTTTGAGGTATATGTTGACAAACAAGTACAACGGATACCGATAATTAGAAAAACCTAAATTTATTATAAGATCTTCACTTTGTCTTTGAATACAAAGACTAAACAAGGAGCTGGACTCAATGATTTGTAATAAAAATGACTAATATGATTGTTTCGCAACTAACTAAATGGGAGAGTTTGAAACTATTGACATGTGATGATAACAAGTTAAACTATAATTTGACGTATGATTTAGTCTGCAAAAAGTTGATTCATAATATATAAATATGGAGTTATTTACCTTTAATTGTTTTAGGGCGCGGATATACGCATCCCATCTATTTATGAGTTCACCCCAATAAATAAAATCAACAAAAATGTCAAAATTACCCCCCATAAAAAAATAAATAAATAAAATACTACACCCCCAAAGACATCATCTTCTCCAAGCCTTCACCACCACTCCAACTCTGCCATTATCATCGCCCATCACACCGTCGCTGCCACCGTCGAACAACAAGAAGAAAAAACGATGATGGATGGTGAAAGGTAAGTGATGGATTTAGGCGACAAAATGTAAGAAACAGATGCAAAATAGGGGTGTTCATCTCTGGTTTCTCGAGCATATGTCATGTGTTTGGACTTTTTGATCGAACAATACAATGTTGTTCGAAAAAGATTTCGAACAACCCTTTTTAAGCCTTAAAGGGGACGTTCAGATCAATTTTTCGAACATGTGTATTGTGTACGAATCAATTTTTCGCAGTTATATTTAGTATTCAAATCGATTTTTTGAACATATATTTTGTGTTCGGTGGTTCGAATGACTTTTTTTCAAGGTATTCTTTCCTTTTTCGTTCTTCAATGGTACGGCGGTGACGTATTTATGTGCGCATGTTTTGTTTATATTTTTCAATAGACGGCGGCCATGGCAGTGGCGACGGTGATGGGGGGCGGCTGGAGTGGTGGTGGAGAGTCAAAGAAGATGAAGTATTTGGGGGTGTAGGGTTTAAGGATAATATTAACATTTTTGTGATAACATATTTAGTGGGGTGAACTAATAAATAAACGAGATGCGTATATCCATGCCATTTGTTTTAAATTTGCTTGTGTTGACCAGGAATCGTGACTTGAGTATTTTAGGTTATTATATTACATTAATAAATCAATAATTATATCATTACATTAAATAAATTTATACCATCCATTTTAATTCGCTCGTGCATCGCACGGGTTAAGCACTGGTATGTATAAAGTAAGGATATATAGTTGTGGATGATAAAAAATAACTCACAATATGAGGAATGACAAATAACCATGTACATATAGAATCACTAATGTTGTACTTATAAATATGTTCAAATCATATATTTTCATGTCATTCAATCATCTAAATTATTAAACATCACATTGTGAGTGTGCACGTAATACTTGTGACATTTACACGTAATACTTATGATATTTGTGCGCAGTCTTGTTCAAATTGCAATTAGTACTTTACTTTCATGTGTATATTATTTAATGAGTATGTATTTTATACTAAACATATAATATTGTATTTATTGTGTATGCGTCGGTACTTAGTGAAGTATACATGTAATACTTAACTATTATGCATTCAATACTTAGTAAGTGTGCATGTAATACTTAGTTGCTATGTGTCAAATACTTACAATTTTATAAATTCAATATTTGTTTGGTATGTACAAAGACGAAAACGGATTCGTATTCACATACTTAATCAATGTGCGCGGGTGCCACATAGTAGTTATAAATCCAATATATAGAGAGTGTGTGCAAGTAATACTTAGTTGTCATACGTCAAGTACTTACAAGTTTATAAATTAATTATTTATTCAGTATGAAATTAGTAATTAGTATTTGTGTATTGAGTGTGCATGCAATACTTAGTTGTTATGCATCTAGTACTTTGCGACTGTGCAAATAATATTTAGTTATTATGCATTTAGTACTTGCGAGTTAATGAGCTCAATATTGCTCGATATGCAATTTAAAACTACTGTTTATGTGTTCAACACTTAACAATTGTGTGTTTATAATACTTAGTTGTAACTAGATAAATGACCCGCGCTTCGCAGCGGTTTAAACAATTTTTGTATTTTATTAGATTAATAGAGCCGCAAGTGTCCATCTCATGTTTTGAATAATAACATACAGTGCAAGGAGAGGGTATACAATTATTTCCCTTGTAAAAAATATATTTTTATCTTTTTTCCATCACAATTTGAGAAAACAAAAACTCTTAGAATATATATTTTTTTAAAGATTCTTCAAGTATTCCACATTCTTTTATTACTATATAAAAAAAAACTTTTTTATTCCTTATAACACGATAACTACTACATGTTCTTGATATCCAACTTAAGCGCCTACACCATCATTGGGGGCTCCAAAGCCCTAAATGCACCGTACGGTGAAATACCTTGCACTTGCATAGTCCATGAATAAAGATGGAAAATCTCGATCATCCGGGCCTATTCATGTTCAGACAATCATCCTAAACAAAGCAAGATTTCGAGAATCACAGAGAATACATTTTGCTGGAATAGTTATTTTACCATACAACGGACAACAAACAGGAGCCCATTGGCTCTCAACTCCCAGCATCAAAAGATGGTCCAACACCTTTTTCTACAATGACAAACATATTAGAGAAGAAAATACAAACAAGACGACTATGAAGAAAATCAGACCATCTTATGCTTTATATATAATACTGTGATAGAATATTACCTGAACCAAGACCGTTTTATTTGTCAGCCCATTGGAGTCTTTTCCAGGATCAGTTTGCTGACCTCCAAGTATTAGCAAGTTAATTGTGTCCAGTACACTGAGTAGATTAATTGTCTACTGGCAATCAGATAATCAGAAAACATCAAAAAGTTAGAACTAACATAGCTTTCGAAAGAACATGCTTAAGCTTGAGAAATGAAACTATTTTTAAACATTTAAATTCTAACCTTTTGCTGAGTAAACTTATAGGTGATTCCTCGGAGCTTCAGAATTGATATTAGAGGGTCAAAGCCAATTGTCTCCCTAAGCAATACCTAAACCACGTTCCAATTAGCTTGGATGCACTTAAAACCAATTATAGTAATAACCAGATCGATAATCAAACAATAAAAAGAATGAGCAGAAACCTGATTTGAGGAATTATTCCGGGGAAGATTGTTCAGTAGTTCCAAGCAGTCCTGTTTGTGCCAAATAAGATTAATACGAATTTCGGAGATCCAACACGAACATATCAAATTTGACAAATGACATATTTAAGTCAATGATAATATTTCTCTGATGATTATAGTACAGAAATAGTGAACGAACCGAAGATGAATAGATTTTTGTGGGCAGRAGACAATYTATAATGCATAAGCGTTGACCTTTTTCAGAATCTTAAGAATATAATAATAAAATCTTATGATAAATATATCTAAAACCTGACTGATAAAAACATTAAAAAAGTGCCTATATAATGGTCAGTAATATGAATATATTCATTGACTCTGATAAAGTGAAGTAAGACCAAAAAAAGAACTTACAATATTAACTACATACCGCATTGGTACGACTACCTCTTGCTCATCCAATTCTTGCAAATCATCAAAATTGTTCTCTYTAATTCCACCAGCTTTAAATTTTGCTCATATAGTTCACCTTCAATTAATACAACGAATAAATATATAAGGTGCATTATGCAACATGCCATATAAAATCAATGCAAATATAATTACCAAAAGGGCGCTGGATGAGAATCCACCAACTATGGAAAGGGAAAAAAGGAGATAAAAAATTTCCATTACATATATTGAAAAACATAAAGAGTCAAACAACAACCCCAGAAAAAAAAAACTGCAATTCAATTCAATCAGCAAGAGGACATTAACCAATAAAAAAAATGAATTAGAAAAAAAAGACAAAGAAGATCACCTGACACAGATCAGTCAATCCACTAAGCTAAACACAACAGTTCAAAATTCATAAAACAAAAGAAAGACTTGCAGCCAACCATAATAACTAAACCAAATGTAAAAAACTAACATAACAAAGAAAAAATTGAGTAACAAAAACAATTCCCCAGGCCACTTTGGAAGGCAAAATAAGAATGAGTTTACTAACAAATAAAATTAATAATCCACCAAAAGAAGTTATCGTAGAAATGTCTCAGAACTACATAATTTGTGAATCAAGAGGCAATTTAGATGACTGCAGAGTTTGTAACCAACTCGAAAAATAGAATTACTCAACTATGATAAAAAAAATTGTAATAAATAAAAGAAAACCTTGAAGCGAACCAATTAAATGTAAGAAACTAACACAACTGCAAAATATAAATATGTTTTGAATAAGAGAGACAATTCTCCAGGCCACCTTGAAAGGCAAAAGAAGAATGAGTTTACTAACAAATAAAAGTAATAATCCGGAAAAATAAGTTTCCATAGAAATGCCTTAGATTAGAAAAAGGTGAGGAAAAAATGTATATGTATATATA
Organism: Phtheirospermum japonicum; assembly: GCA_014905375.1. NCBI lineage: Eukaryota > Viridiplantae > Streptophyta > Magnoliopsida > Lamiales > Orobanchaceae > Phtheirospermum > Phtheirospermum japonicum. Next base: position 1,634,489 of record BMAC01000030.1, on the reverse strand, counting down.
CATCATATTAGAAAAAATTAAAAGCGATATTCCAAAAAAAGAATTTTCTTATAAACAGGCCTATATCAGAAACAAATAAAACCCATAATCCACCCAAAAAGATGTGTGTCATACATACATAGTAATTGATTGAAGTCAGCGGATTTGTGAAATGAATAACAATTAGGATATCAATAAATTGTCATCCGAAATGAAGATTGAACAACTGATTGATGATAAAAATGGATCTTTATATAAACGTGCCAGAAATTTAACAATAAAAAAAAAAAAAAAAAGAGAGAGAGAGAGAGAGAGAGAGAGAAGAAATACCTGTAATTCGAAGCAAAACTCCAAGAATATCCGTTGAGCCATGTTTTCACCATCACAGATGAAGAAAAAATTCAGTTCCACAATAAATCAGGGGAAAAAATGGTAATAGAGACAAATTAGACCTTTTACAACTGAATCRCATCAAGAAAGACAACAAAGTCTAACAAATTACCAAAATAAAAATTTAAAATCTAACTCGGAAAAGTTGCAGAAATAATAACACTAAAATAACAACTAYTACCCCTATATTTCCTCGCATCGATGTAAAAAACACAATTAAATACCCAAAAAATCTGAATTTAGATTAAAACTCTTTCTAACAACTCAGTACGCAAGAAAAGAAAGAAAAATATAGAACTACATACATTTGTTAGAACAGTTCCTGAAGGATGCTTGTAGAGATCAACCGGTTGRCTCCCCTCCAGACCTTGGATCTGTAATTAAATAACCGATCTGCGATATATTCCCAACTTTGAGGGATATTCACAAACTGTTCGTCAAAGGAAAAAAAAAAAAGAAACAATCCAAGTCAATTCCATTTAACAAAAAAAATGGCGAAAAGTTGACATCTCAACATAGTTGAAAAAGGCGAGAGGCGCACCTAGGCACAAAGCCCTCTGGAGCCTGAGGCGCAAGGCGCACGGCTAGGCGCGCGCCTTTTGCACAAAAGGCGCAAAATTTAAAAAAATTCAAAAATATATTAACTTTGTTTTTAGATTACAAATAAACAACTATAGGGTAAAAATAGTTATATTTCAAAAAAAAATTTATTCATGGTAACCCAGAAGAGCAAACCAAAAATTAAACACAAAAGTTATAATAATTATTATGACATGATAACTACTATTATATTCATTTGGGATGTTAATAAGTGTGAATAAGTTCTTAAATTATATAAAAAAAATAAAATAAAATAAAATAAAATAAAATAAATAAAAATAAAAATTGAGCATGTTTGGCAGGCGCGCCTAGGCGCAAAAAGGCGCAAAAAAGGCGCGCCTTTCGCACAGTGCCCGCCTTTTGGCTGGATAGGCGTTTGGGCCATCGCCCTGAGGGCTGCGCGCCTTTTTCAACTATGCATCTCAAAATTCTTAATAATAATAATAATAATAATAATAATAATATGAAAAAATAAACGTAAAGCATCCACTTCCAATGAAAATATATGAAAAAAATGAGGCGCAAAATTTTTTTTTTTGGTTTTTTGAATAGGATAGAAGAACCATCACCACGCCATGGCTGCGAAATCACGGTTGCATTCACATGCCATCCATGTCGCCTCGCCAAGATACGGGCCGGTTTCAACCATTATCCCCAAATTCAGAAAACTCAAATAATCAATCAAAATCATCACAGCCTTACAAAATGGTTGCATTCACATGCCATCCGTATCGCCCCGCCAAGATATGGGCCAGTTTCAACCATTATCCCCAAATTCAGAAAACTCAAAATAATCAATCAAAATCATCACAGCCTACCAAAAAAATTGTATTTTTTTATTTTAATTATTAATTTGAAAGGATGCACAAAATGGCCTATATATCTCTGTGATGCACATAATTCGTGCAATGAATTTAAGAAGAGTTTGTACCTGTCGTCGTCTTCATCCACGTCGAGCGAGCCATTGTCATAGAAAGCTGTATTCGTGGTGAAACGTATGATAATATATTTATTTGCAAGACTTAAAAAAAAATTATGTAATTTAAGGTTTTTCGCAAAATTCCCCTGTTTCTTCTGAATTCCACAAAATTATACAAAGTTGATCGCAGATGAAAAACACAGAAAAGTAAAGATACCCGCTTCTTCTCAATTCCACAAAATTTCACAAAGCTAATCGTAAATGAAAAACACAGAAAAGTAAAGATAAGAGAGCAATTAGCCTATAATACCTCTAAATTCAAAAGAGATTTTAAAAATTGAAATGAACAATAAATTGGCCAAATTAAGCAAACAAAGGTCAGAGCAGAGAGGAAATTGAGACATGGTATAGATCTGAATAATATGAGAAGAAGGAAAACTGGCTTCAATTTTCTCCAACTTTTTCCCGAGAGAGAAAAGGTAAAGAGGAATTGGGCAAAAGCTTCCGGCAGAAGCTTGGGAAAAAGAAAAGTCTCGGCCAAAACTCTAAAACCATCCAGAAAGAAAAATTAAAAGACAACCAATCAGCTGTCGCCAAATGTCGCAATAAGGTGAATGCCCATCAACTTTATATATAAGGTATTGAGAAAAAGGAAAACTGGCTTCAATTTTCTCCAACTTTTTGCGGAGAGAGAAAAGGTAAAGAGGAATTGGGCAAAAGCTTCCGGCAGAAGCTTGGGAAAAAGAAAAGTCTCGGCCAAAAGCTCTAAAACCATCCAGAAGCTGCGTGAACGGGAAAGAAAAATTAAAAGACAACCAATCAGCTGTCGCCAAATGTCGCAATAAGGTGAATGCCCATCAACTTTATATATAAGGTATAGATGTGTCCAATACTTAAGTGAGTGTATATATAATACTTAGTTGTTATGCGTCTTATACTTACGAGTTTACAAGTCTAGTACTTGTTTGATATGCAATTAGTACCTAGTGTTTATACGTCCAGTAATTAATGAGTGTGCCTATAAAACTTAAATCTTATGCATCCAGTACTTAATTAGTGAGTAGGCAGTACTTAGTTATTTAACATAAATTATTTATGCATCTAGTACTTAATAAAATATAACATAATATTTTAGAGGTTAAATGTTATAATACGCATCAATATAACATATAACAAATTACCACCCGCAGTTTATGGACATTTAGAAGTTAATTAATAAACAAGTATGAAGCGAAATTAGATATTAAGTGTCGTACATGCGTATGGGAATTGTGTAATAAGATTGTGGTTCAAAATTGGAGTCATTTGAAAACTTTTAGACCCCTTTCGGGTCAAAAATGAGGAAGTTATATGCTTTTGAAAACTCGATAAAGAACTTTGGGTCCAACTACAATTCCATAAACATAAAAGCGTTATTGGGGTTAACGTGATATTTCAAGTAAGTTTATTTAGAGGTGAACGCATAATAACCAAGATATTGATTTTTAGAATCCAATTGGAAAAATAAAAGTTAAGGTGAAGTTTATGAAATTTATAATTAAGCCCAAAAGTCTATATAGTTCCCATTTGGCTTCCCCCATACTCCCTCCAACAATCAACGCTTAGTTTTCGGCACTGTTGGCTCATAAAACACACAACACGTAGACACACACATGTACACTGCACACACACACGTTTGCACAGACTCACATAGATTACACCACCAATTTAAAAATCGGAACATCTAGTTTTGCTAATTAACACGAGGATAGTTCATGGACATGAGCAATTGAAGTTTGGTTGTCGGACGACAATATGACAAAATAAAAATTTCCAAGTACTTTGTTAATTCGCCGGTGATTGGATATCTAATAAAAAATCAGACTTCGAAATTGGAACAAGGGTGGCGAGATGATTTACCAGTTATTAAATTAGTTGAGTTTTATCACCAACGAGCAATGATGGTCGCCGACTTTTTTTTCCCTCTTTTTGTTGCAAGCTTCTTGTTCATGGTAGAAGATTCAAGACCCAGTTACATAATTTAGATGATTTAACATTAATAAAAAACATGGTTCTAAGTATCATAAAACAAATATAACTTATTTTTTAAATATATAAGAATCATGTTGTCCTTTTGAATAAGAAATAGTCCACTTTAAGATTACTTTTACTCTATGGAGTGCGTGCCAAAATATAACGTGGAGGGAAACATATTGAAATTGGGTGCATGGATTTTATAACAAATTTCCCAAATAATAATGGTAAAAAAATATATAAAAATCTAACCTGGGTCAATTATGTAAAATCCTACAATTTCAACCACCGATTTTGGATTTTATTTGAAATAATAATGGGTAAAAATATAGGGCTGCTGTTATGTGGTTAGGGTTTTCCCTTAGTCTCTCTCTTCGTTGCGTTTTGTGGAAAGAAGCAGCGTCTCTAGCTGCACCGTTTCTCAGGTGCTCAAAACCCTAGCAGTGAGTCGCATAGCATTTGTTCAATTCGCTGCCTTGAATATTGTCCGTTGGCTCTGTTTTTCTCTGACCATAGTTTTTCAGGGTTTCCTTTTTCTTTTTTCCTTTTCAGTTCTCGGTGGGGTTTGAGGCATAATTGAAGTTTTTCACTGTAACTGCTTTTCCCACTAATCTTGGTCGCTGATGTTTTCGATTATTCAGTTAATTGCCTTGTAATACGTGTTTTTATTTTCTTGGGGAAAGAATATGTTTCGTAGGGTTTAGGGTTTGGGACGTGCATCTATGTTCTTAGTTTTCACTTTAATTTCTTCTATATATACGAATCTTGATGTTGATTTACTTGATTCTTAAGTGTCTCATTGATTTGTCCTTTGCATATGGTGTATGGGCCTCTTAATGGGATCTCCTTTCCCCCCTTCTTTCTTTTGCAGGGTAGTTCATTTGATCAGAAATTATTTATTGAATTAAAAGTTAACTTAAGCACAAATGCATTGTGTTCGTCTTTTCTTAGATCTGATAATGGCCAAATGATATTGATGGTGTGCTTATTTAATTAATTTTGAAATATTTTGTTTGTCATTTCTGCAATTTTTTTAATGCTGATGTTGTCTTTTTATTAGGTATTGGAATGCACCATTGATGCTAGTGTGAGGTAGCGTGAAGCTTGATCATGGAGAAAATGAATAAGAATAAGGTGCTTGTATTTTTGGATGTCTCTGTTGATGGGGATCCTCTCGAGAGGATGATATTTGAGGTACAGTTTTGTTACTAGAATTTCTGAGTTTAACTCCATTTTCAGTATAGTGAGGTATATTTGAACTATACCAGATTAATTATGATCCTATGCTAATGTTATCTGGAATGCAGCTATTCACTGATGTTGCTCCCAAAACTGCTGAAAACTTTCGTGCGCTTTGTACTGGTAACTTGTTTGCTTTCCCAGTTTATATGTATTGTACTCCAACTAATTGATGAGTCAAGGCTGAGGCTTCTATAAATAGCAGCGCTCTTTGGCCTTGTTATGCAATATGCTATGAGTTTCTTTAAAAACCTTAACTTTATTATTCCATCTCGTCCTGTCCACTTCCCTTTATATTGTCACGTACTTGTTCTTCATCTCATGTTTGAACCGTCCAATCCTCAGGAGAAAAAGGTGTCAGCCTTAAAACTGGGAAGCCGCTTCACTATAAAGGAACCTTTTTCCATCGTATTATCAAAGGACATGTGGCTGAGGTATGTGATTTACTTTTTCATTTTTAGTCTATTAAATGCTAAACTAATATGAGCTCAATATGAACAATTTTGCCCTGGCCATTTCATTCGTCGAATAAATGCAAAATGGTATTTTTATTCTAGTCAGATATCCTTGTTTATCTTGTGACAGGGCTGATGATCACGACTGCATGTCTTGTGATATAGTTTTAAGGTTGTACTTACTGTGTTGTTCCAATCTCATGTTTCATAAATGTTGCCATAAACATCATCATATGTATCATCTTGTTTTATTTCTTTATAAATAATGACTGACAGTCTTTAACTATTTTCAGGCAGGGGACTTGCTTCGGCAGAATGGTATGTTGTGACTAGGTTAATATAATAATAGTACCAGTATTTTCTTTGGAATGGTTAAGTTGAAATTATCTTCAATGTTGCAGGTAACTATGGAGAGAGCATATACGGTGGGAAGTTTCCTGGTGAGAAACTGTTCTAGTTCTACTTGTAATAATTTTTTTTTGTCTGCCATCTGGTTGGAACTTATACTTGCATAAATCCATGTATAACTAGAACTTTTCAAACCAAAATTTGTCCCAACAAGATAACAATTTCCAAAAAGTACAGACACATTCATATGTTTCTTTATTCTCAACTTCTTGTTGTCTTGAGAACAAGTGGGTTTCCTTTGTATTGCTTATGAAGGTGGGGGCTGAGTTTGCTCTTATTCTCGCTGTGTTGGAGCTTCAGTTCACATGATATTGGAACATATGTTTTCTCTTACTATGGTAGGGAATCTAAATGTTCTGCCTACATTGTTTGGGCACTCTTTGATTTTTTTTTTTTTGACAGTACTGCTTTGGTTTTGAAATGTTTATTTTCCAGTGCTTGTTAAATGTCAATGTTTATTATGTCACAAATATGGAACCGGAATACTCTCTTTGCGTAATTTAAAAGGGTTCAAGATTAGATGGCAGAATTGGCAGGATCATGCTGTGATTTGTTTCAGTAGCCAATAGGGTTATTTCTTATCATAGCACTTATGGGACTTGGTAAATATTGAAGGATGTGTGCTGGGTGTTTTTCAGGTACCCAAGTACTTGTATCTTCTCGTTGGTCTCGATGTCTTTGTCATGATATATAATGCATTCCTTATTTAGTCATCATGCATTATATACATAATTTAATGGTCAGCCATTGTTGGTTAGAACTGTTCTGCTCGATTGAACACTGAACTCTCTGTTAGTTCCTTATCTGCTCAGAAGCCTGTCAAGCGATAGTTTGAGCAGCTTATGTGAACAAATATCAGATTTGGTCAACCTTGCTGAAATTTATGTTAGTGTGAAATCTACTGTGAAGTCTTGCCGATGTTGAATCGTATTGTTGGTCGAAATCATATTGCATATTTCTGTGGCCTTTTTGACCTTGAATTTAAGTTATTGTGCACATATGTAATAGCATTGTCATTACGGTGGGGAATCTTACCTCTTGCCAAATTGGAACCAGTAACTATTGACCTGAATAGTGTCAACTATTACAGAATATTCTACACCGGATTATTGTCAGAAATATTTCCTATTTAATCATGATTTCATAGTGGATTCCAAAAACTTGAAACATTGTCTTTTTGACTATGATTTGTAAGCAGTCATTGGGTTCAATCTACTATAATAGCACTGCTATTGTGGGGCCAGTCATCCAAAATCACATTATCCATGGACTTTTCTCCTTTGGTGAATGCTATCGCATAAAAAGCTCTTGTTCTATAGCTATTCAAGTCATGATAGGGCCTAGTCCAAGGCAACGAGAAAAATAGCATATAACCATTTGCTTCTATATATCGCATCAAAATTCTGGTTCCTTTCATGAGGATGTTGCCCATATAAATCAGTGAGCAATCTTCAACCAAGTCCTGATCTATTTCCCCACACTCCTGCCACCCAGTAACAATCGAACAATCCAGTTAGCTTTCTTCCCACCTTCTTGACTCCTAACTATTACCCAGACATTACAATAAACTGTAGTATGCATGCGGATATTTGAAAGAACAACAAAAAAGTGATGGTTAAAAGCTTCTTTTGCCTTGTTGCACATAGTACAGTAGCTAAACAATTTTGCTGCTGCTCAGGTTATTTCTTGTTAAAAAGCGTCCCTTGCTGCTGCCCGGATGAAGAAAGGCGAGTTTTGATGTTGATTTAATTTTAATTGTTCCTCAATGGTTTGGCTGTAATATAATGGCACGATTCTGGCATCTTCCTCTTTTATGCTCGTCATATTTTTGCTAAATAACTGGTACACAGTGATTCAGCTAATTTCTCAGAACTAAAATGACTCTGTGTTTCAGATTGCCTCTCGTAGAGGCCCAAAAATTATATAGCCTCTACGAAGGTGATAATTTTGCATCAGATTTTGTGGTCTAAGTGGGGATCATAACCAATGGATAGCACTCTTCTACTTTTTGGTTGGTGGAACTATGAGTTGTCTATGTTTTATGCTTTTACCTGTCGCTGTTGCAAATCAATCTGCAAATTTGGTGTTGCTTGTATCTTTCATTTAGGACATCATTCTCTCTGTTGCTTGTGAAATTAATGGTTGCGTTTGGCTTCTGAGTAGGATGCATTGCTTTCATGTGAATTGTTTATGGATGCTTTTTTTTATCTCCAGTATTAGCAAAGAAGTAGCTACTAAATCCGTGTACAACTTTCAGATGAGTCTCCAAAACTGAAACATGATGGCCCTGGTTTGTTGTCAATGGCAATTGCTGACCGTGATGAGAAGGGCTCTTTGTTTACTGTCACCTTTAAGGCTGATCATCGTCTTGATAGGTATGGTTTTTTTATTATCATTTCTTGAATAATGTTTTTGTGAGTACTTGTTATGAATTTAAACTTTTCTCTAAATAAGGGCAACAGACATCAATTACCCGTCTATAGTTAATGTTTGATTATGGAAAAAAATCAACTGTATTCAATATTTGGGATGTCTTCTTGTTATGCCTTATATAAAAGAAAAAAACGATATTCCATATGTTCATTTAAGGTATTTTGCTGTGGAACATGAGTTTATGTTGGGTGAATCTTCTTTGTATTCTACATATAAAATTATGGTTCACTAATTAACAAAAATTTGCAGTGGAGATGACCAAATATTGGGTTGTGAAGTTATTCTGGTCTACTTGCATTCACAATATTTAATGTGTTGCACCTGATTGATTTCTGATCAACAGGAAAAGAGTCGTCTTTGGTAAACTTGTCGATGGCTATGGAGTGTTGAAGAAGATTGAATATGCAGGAGATGACAAGGGTATACCTGCTGTGACGGTGAAAATAGTCAATTCTGGAGAAGTACATGATGGTAGGACTACCATACTGATCCAAGTTTGCACATTTTTGTATGGGTCTATTTTCTTTGGAGAAATTATGGAGTCTAGTAGCTATCTGCATCATTTTTTTGGTGTCATTTTTTTGAACACATGGCTTGCTGTAGCTTTATCATCTTTAAGGTGGCTTTTCACACTGCTTTGTCTGTTTCGATTGCATTAGTTCCTGATATGCCAGAGAAAAAGAGGGACAACAAATTGAAAATGGTGAAGGATGCTACGGAAGAAAATAATCTGGAGGTTAAGCGCAAGCGGAAGCACAAGAAATCTTCAAGGAAGAAGAGGAAAAGAAGAAGAAGATACTATACATCCGAATCGGATAGTTCAACAGATAGCGATTCGAATTTTTCTGAATATGATACTGATTCTGACTCTGATGCTTCCTCATCAAATGACACCAGCTCTTCAAGCGATAATAGGCGTAAGAGACGTAAGAGATCTAAGAGAGACAGACATAGGCGTGGGAAGAAGGATAGACGACATGAAAAACGACGAAGGAAGCGGGACAAGAAGTCAAAACGTAAATCTAAAAGGTAGGCTCATTTTCTCTTTGATTGTAAGTTGACGATGTTTCTGATTCTCTACTTGACACTTGTGTGAATACTTGCAGGGATAGTGTCTCTGATAGCGAGAGCGGTAGTAAGACCGGAAATAGCTCTCAAGATGATGTTGCAGTTGGAGCATTAGATGTGAAGCATAAACCCTCTGGTAAAAGATATTTATAATCCTTTATTTGTTCTTTTTTATTTCTGCAAGACTTTATACTCATTAATTACTGTGCAATCTCCCTGAAGGCAATAATGCACCTCTTGTTGATCGAGAAAATGAAAAATTTAACCATAAAAAAGGGGAGGTAGCCGACATTTCAGAAAGGGAGGAGGGCGAGTTTGCAAGGGAAAATGGAGATCATCAAAATAATGATATTGGAGTGCGAATGGATTCTGTCAGAAGTGCTGATAGACGCCCTGATGTAGTAGATGATATTGCAAGCAAATCTAGGTCTGCATTCCTTTTCATTCTTGCCCCCCCTGTTATTTTTATAATTAACTACAACTATAGCACACGAGATTTTTGTCTAATTACAAAAAAATAAATCCAGCTATCTTCCAAAATTCAAAATTACCTTTGAAGGAGTGATTTTGTTAAGGAAATGCAAACCTCAAAGGGTATGTTTGTAATATCTTAATAAAAATGGTATTTGTACTTTTTGATAGGTATTTTATTTTGTAATTAGGTCAAACCTCTAGGATTGTTTTAGTAGTTATCCCATCCCCCCAATGCCCCCCACAAAATTTGGTGATTTATTGGATATCTGTTGGGCAGGAGTGGAAGCTTAAGCCCTATCAGAACCGAGAGCAAGAGTATGAGCATTAGCCCTAGAACTGTTGCCAGAAGCCCAGATATTGCTGCAAAGCACAACAGGAGCAGAAGTCCGAGTGCTAGCCGAAGCCCATTCCGAAGCAGGAGCATTACTCCAGCTAGAACCGAAAGCAGCAAAAGCCCAGTAAGGAGCACAAGGGAAAGAAGTGTCAGTATGAGCCCCCCAGTTCGTCGTAGCCATAGTCGAAGTTCCACATTTTCTCCTCCCAGAAGAAGAGTCATCAGGAGCCCACCAAGAGCCACGTCCAAGAGGTCGTCTTTAAGCCGGAGCCCAGTTAAACCTTCTAGAAGGAGCATAAGCAGAAGCCCTGTTAGATCATCCCGTAAAAGTGTCAGCAGAAGCTCCGGCAGAGGCCCTCCTCCTAGGAAAAGCCCTAGCCAAAGTCCTGTCAGGCCACCTAGAAGGGGTTATCGCCCCAGCCACTCAGGGAGTCCCGTAAGTGCAGGCCGTAGGGCAAGGTCACCCGTCCCTGTTCGTGGTAAAAGCTCATCAAGAAGCCCTTCGGTTGATGGATCGCCCAAACGCATTAGAAGAGGAAGAGGCTTTAGTGAGAGGTTCTCTTATGTCCGGCGTTTCAGGAGTCATAGTCGCTCCCCTGATCGTTCTCCTGTGAGGTCGCGATATGGTGGTAGAATTGACCGTGACCGGTAAGGAAAAATTTGTATATCTGCTTCACATGCACACACAAACATTTAAGGTTGGCTTCAATAATTGCATAAATCCCCGTACAGATATTAGAAATATCTCCCTTTTGAGGGTGTAATTTGTTAAACTGAAACACGTAGCAAGGGGGGTAATTTTAATTTTGAAAGATAGATGTCATATATCTATTGATACATAACTAGATTAAAGCTTAAGGGTATATTTGTAATTAACTCCAACTTGTATGTCCATATTCCAGAACATTTCCTCAGTTTTTTACTGTACCTTTTTTTTTGGTGGTAGATACTCGAGTTATAGAAGATCACCACCTAGACGTTACAGGAGCCCACCTCGTGGAAGAACTCCTCCAAGGTCCGTGGTCTCACTTTATTGTATTTCTGGGCTTTTCATTTCTTCATTGTCAAACTAGCATAAATGTTTTACCCGATTATTGATCCATTTATGCTGGTTTGTTGAAAAAAATTCATGTCTATCATTGGATTTGGTTAATTGGTTATATTGGTTGGAATGTTTAGATTTTAGCTGTTCTAATGTCTCGTTTGGGCATGTAATAATTTATGGCTAGAGAGATGGTACTAGTGACGTACTTTGAGTTACCTAACCTGGGTTTAGTTTCCAAATGAGGCATAATTGAAAGCTGAGACCTAGAAAAGATCCTTTTTGTTTCCTTATAAGTAATTACTGTTGCCCATACTAAGAAAAATAATTGTAAATGTGTCAGCAAATACATGATTTGGCTCAATTTTTTTTGTCAGCTTATACACCCGTTGCCCATATATTTCCTTCTACCTTGCAATTACACTTCCTTAGGCGGAGTTTGACTCATTTTTGTTTCATGGTGATACTTGTTTGCAGATACAGGGGCCGGAGAAGCAGGACCCGCAGTCCTAGCGCCTCTCGCAGCCCGATTCGCTACCGTGGGCGTCGTTACAGCAAGAGCCGGTCCCCTGTTCGGAGCCGTTCTCCCGTGGAGAAGTTTCGTGGTTCCCCACGCGCTGTCAAGCGAAGATCCCCTTCTCGGAGCGGGACCCAATCACCATCACCTCTGCCACGTGGCTCTCAGTCTCCAAGGCGTCCTGCTGCTGTTAAAGGCCGTTCGAGGTCGTCGTCTGGCAGTCCACCTCCTCGCAAGGCTAATCTGGTTTCGTACGGAGATGGGTCGCCTGAGTCGGGCCGCGATTGAGATTTTGTGGCTGTTGTAAGGTTTAGTTTTTCTGTTACCGAGATTTGCGCGAATGTTTGTTATAAATTTCTCTCCTGTTAGGTTTGGTTTAATGTCGTGTGTGTGGAGGTTCGTGGACTTTAATTTGAGTTGCAGAGGCTATTTTATTATTACTTAAGTTTGAGCAGATGTGTGATTTCGGATGTTCCTATGATGCCTATATACTTTGAATCAATTTGGGCTTTGTTTGGAGACGACGTTTCTGTATAAACACTGCTATTATATTCGTACTCGGGCAGAAAATCCGCGTGGTGTTGGTGTTACTTCTCTTAGCGTGTTGTCGTGTTGATCTCACCACATTCTTATCAGTACATGTGATTTGCATAATCGAAATGCTCAGACCTAGAAAAAGCTGTCGGTGGAAATGTCTGGCGATTTGAGTTTTTGAGTCTAGTTTTGTTTTGCAATTTCGTCCACGAGAGAATCGGAATTGGTGTTTCTGTATTACAAGTTTTTGCGAGAGATTTTATTAAAAAAAGTATGGTGTTTCTCTACTTCTAAGAAACTTGTATTTTTGATAGTGTTATTTGTGATTTATTTCCAGTTGCTAGTTAGTTTTTGGTATTGATGCCACTAATAAAACTCATAGGAGGAGCTTATTTATTTAACAATGAAAGGAGTAATCATCCACTATATTTTCTAATGCATTGTTCCTTTCGAAGGAACCACATTCGACCTGTATGTCAACATAGCCATTGGTACGAGGTTTATTAATTGTAGTAAACTCAAAATTGAGCTTTTTATCAGCTAATACTGGTAACAGATTTACTTTTTCCGAAGATTTGCGGTGCAGATTTTTTTAAGCATGAGACGTGTTTCTGTATTCGGGGCGGGTTTGGTTGAGACTACATTACCTCGTCCATAAGAGGATTCCTCCGGTTCCATGCAATAGCGATCCTCAAGAGTGTCAAAAGGAATCGATAAAGCAATTCCGATTTGTATACATAAAATTTGCATTCTTGTTTGCCAAATATTTGGGTGAAACTGGTCTCATATAGTGATGCCCAATGGTTTAGTCGAACCGGCGGTCAACGGTTTAGTTAACCGTTGACCACTGTTCGAATCGGAATCGGAATCGCCAATAAGGCGGTTCGGTTCGGTTACGGTTTCAGTATTTCTCTAACCGTGTACCGGCGGTTCAAACCGCCAGTTTGTGTGTTTTTTTTTTTTTAATTTTTTTTTAATTTTTACACTTGTAAAATATTTATTTTTTAAGTTATTTTTTAACACCAAACTCGCTCGATATTTGAATTGGTGATCAATAAGAAAAATATTTTATCTTATAAGTAATAGCTACACGATCATGATGGAGATATTAGTCGTTTTTGGATCTAATAACAATTCAATAAATTGGTGATAATTTATATCTTCCACCCTCTCTAAGTTAAGTAAGATACGAAAAAATTATGCGCACTTTAATTTTAAGATGGGGAGTTACAATTTAACAATAACTTATTTCAATTGTTTAAAGTAAAAATTTCAAATTTTAAATTTGAATATTTGAAAATTGTTGATTCTTTTTTGAATTTGTTAAAAGTATTATTTCTATTTTCTCATTTAAACTCAAAATTCTAAATATTCTAATATAAATTATTTATTTTAACTTCAAATATTTTAAATGATTCAATTTCTTTTAATTAATTCAAATTTCAAAGTGTTAGTTCTATTTTCTAACTTAACCTCATACATTTTTAAAAAAATATAATAAAAGAAATTTAACTTCAAAAATTTCAAATATTCTAATTAAATTTTTTATTTTAACTTCTGATATTTTAAATAGTTCAAAATTAATTTCTTTTTTATTTTTTATGATTTAATTCAAAGTGTTATTTCTACTTTCTCACTTAACCTCACACATTTTCTTTAATAAAATTAAAAATAAACATAGAAAAAAACCAAAATATATGAATTTTAAATACTTAAAAATTCAAAAAAATAAAAAACAAAACAACAACAACAACAAAAACTCCAAACCGAACCGTGGCCGAACCGTGAACAGGCGTTTACAAACCGCAGGCAACCGACCGGTTTCACGGTTCAGTTGCGGTTCGAGGTTTCAGGCCAATTCAAATCGGCGGCTCGAATCGTTTGAGCAAGTCTCATAGTATGAGATCACCTTTTACCAAGTCCATTTGTCCAACTCACATGCTGCTTGTACTGCTCGCTCGCCCCTAAACCTAACCCTCACTATAAAAGAAAGAAATTATTAGAATTCACCGAGCAGCCCACCCTCCCCAATGCCTCTCTCTCTCGCACTCATGCCATCGGTCACTGCGACGGCCACCATCCTCCGATGACGAAACTTAAAGAAAATCATATCATCTAAGTTGTCTCGATTCACTTATTCTAAAGTCGAAATTGGACTTGTAATTGAATGTTACGATTATCGTAGATCGGAGGTAAAAATTTAAAAATTGTTAACTTTGATCTTTGATCTACGACGACTCACCAGGCCAATTCCGAATCGGCAAACACAACTCAACTCTCTACGATGTAATTTACGATACCCCTGGTTTATAATTTTTAAACAGGTGCCAAAATCGGCACCGTCGACGATAGCTTTTTTTTTTTTTTTTTTTCCGTTATTATCCTCTGCTCTCCAGCCGCCGGTCGTGTGTATGGTATTATATGGTGCTGATGTGTTGGTGATAAGTAGTGGGGAGGGAACTGTAGGAGACAAAGTGATTTTTTATTTTTATTTTTTGTAAAGTGCATAGCAAGAAAATGAATTGGAAAAAAAGAAAATTTATATTACAAATGGGAAGTTTTTGATTTCCCATACACTAAGTGTTTTATTGATGATGATGACTAAGCATATTTAAATCTTTTATTGTGGAGTTTGTAGTTTTGTAGTGGTGGTTTTTTTTATTGAACTTGCTCATATTCTTTAGAGCTTGTAAAATCAAGCATTAACTTGTAATTCCCCATTTTGAGAAAAAAGAAAATTGTAATTATAGTTTTATATTAAAGTATGAGGATTTGAACTAAAAGTATTATAAATGTAGTTAAAAGTATTATATCTTGAACTAAAAGTATTATAGTTACGAATAAAAGTATTATAATAAATTGCATTAAAACTTTTACAAAAATAGTTAAAAGTTTCACAAGCTCATGCAAAAGTATTACAATTTGATAAGATGTTTTCATATAAATATTAATAATTATTGTAAAAGTATTAATAACTACTATAAAAATATCACAAATCTATTTAAAAGTATCATAACTTTAGTTAATAGTATTACATAGTATAATTTATGTAAAAGTATCACAAAACGCAGTAACAGTATCAAAACTATAATCAAAAGTATCACAATTCTTAGGCGTATATACATAATATTATAGACCTTTATCGAGTATTATAAAATGGAGTAGAAGTATCAGAATGCATGTGATAATTTTACTATATTTTGTGATAGATGATCAAACTTTTGTGAAACTTTTGATTATTTAAGTGCAATAGGTATAGATGTAAGGAAAAAAAAAATATAGATAATGTGATAGTTTAACCATTTTGTAATATTTTAGCAATACATTTATGATAGTTTGACTTTTTTCTTAAATAAATGTAAAAATATATAATGTGTTACTTTTACTCGATTTTGTGATACTTGTAATTTTTAACTGATTTTGTGATACTTTTAAGCTAATTTTGTAATACTTTAAACTGAGCAAACTCTAACTTTTTTTTTTTGACGCCGTTTTTCTTTTTACAAATTTGAATTGACATATTTGTAGAGTTAAGCGAGATGAGATGAGAGATAATTATTGATCAAATTTGGCTCGATGAATTGATATAGAGGTCAAAATTGATGATTTAGGGACTTTCGACCTCAAATGTACGCGAATGGAGTATTAGATCGTAAATTCAGTTTCGAATGTTAAACGAGGGAGACGAGATGATTCCAATAATATGAAATTTGTAAAACAAATTTTATCAACACATTGCACTTTTCCTTTTCCCTTTATATTTAGAGAACTTTACGCATCTCTGTCATTGCAACTACGGTCTACCAATATGAATAATAACGAGTATTTTAAAATATAGCTTATGTAAAGTAAGCCCCATGCCATGCCATGTAAATGTATATTCAGTGTATAAGTCTAAAACAATCAAATGATTTGGGTATATGGAGTAGGATTTGCAAATAATATAAATTAACGTGTGTTTTATTTAATTGAATTTCAGTAGATAAATATATACAATAATCAAGAATTGACCACCCGACCATACCACCGAGTAATAAATATCCTCTTTTTTTTAAATTAACATTATTATATCCTTTTGCTTCTTCTTTTTCAGTCACAGTCTGGGGTGATACATGTATACCGATCTTCCATCCCATTGCTGAGTTGGTCGTGCATTGTTCTCAAAACCCTGCAATAAGAAAATTAAAACCCATGCATCAGCTCTATTTTATAATGTGCATTTCATTTTTGAGAATTAAACTGCACTCACATCATGGACCGCATCTCTCAGTGCTCTTAATTGCTCCCTTGAGGCTGTCCTCACCTAAAAAACAAATGACAAACTTTACAAATTCCATTGCCTGTTTGTTATAGTTACACAAATTCGATTAAAACCCACCTTTTTTAGCACTGTCCAAATAACACCCTCGGTGCACGGTGGGACGGTAAGAGAACCCATGTATCTATAGTATTTTCTGCTTCCAAACTTGATTTCCCATGGATTTACAACTCCTCCTCCTCCTCCTCCTTCATTATGTGATTCCAGATGTGGTAACACCTGAGGAGAGTGTCCAATGTAGTAGTTTTTGTAGTAATTTAAATACAATCTTTTCGAGTCACTCACCCTCTGAAGAAAAGTGTCGGGACGTCCCAATACATACATGATAGCAACGACAGCAATCGTTCCGTCGGAGGCGTTATGAACCATATGCAACTCCATGTTGAATCTACAAAATTCGTAGAATAAAATATTTAATCGAGGGGTAAAATTGGAAGAAAAAGAATAAAACACGACCTTCGTCCATGAAGTTGGTGTTCGGACGGAGTATGCCAATGGCATTGAACTAGTTTGTACTCTGTCCCATTTATGATAAGACCCCCTGCATCTCCGGTCCATTGCACCTGGGAACAATAACAATAACAAAATCAAAACATCATTTTCTTTTATTTTCTTTACACCATGACCTGATCTAATGATATTGGCATACCATAATATCATGTCCTCTGTTTCTTATTACAGCTGGGGCTGGTTTGTATGCTCTTTTCAAGTTCCCTAGTCCAGAACAGAGCTCAACTTTGGCATCAAGGAGATCAATTGGGGACTGCAAGTTTCCAGTTTCACAGACCTGCCAATCTGGGTTGAGCTGCCCCCACTGTTGTGGCCCTCTTTCATTGTCCTCTCCCTCATAGGTAAATGGGTGCTCATCATCTGTTTCTCATAGGTCAACAAACATAACATTGCCATCCCATATATAAATAAATAAATAAATATAACGTCATGTCATTAAAATTAAAGATCTTAACATTGAATTCAAATATAATTTAGATCTCAACTGCTAATGTAATGGCAAACAAAACATCAAAGTTTTACATTCTCAAATCTCAATCACATCAAAGATTATAACAACAAAAACGAAAGGAGAAATTAAGAATATACTGTGGAACAATAATCCTGAAAATATTCTATATTTTATAAACTCGTTTATCACCAAAAAAAACAAACAAACATAACTTCATGCAATTTTTGGAAATTGAGATTAAATTGAAAAAATCTTACCCACTTCAATTTCGTTATGGGCATTGATAACCATGAAAAGTGAGGCCAAAAGGAGACATGTCATGTGAATGCTGGTGCCGCCCATGATCAATATATATATATTTGTATAAAGGTTTGAGGACGGAGGTGGGGGCCCGGCCGGGTGTTGTTTTATCTAAAGCAAAAATGGATTCTAAATATTTATATTAATGTGCATGATAAATTTGGATTATTTATAAATATGAAATTATCTCATTAAACGATAAAAACTAAGAGAGAGACCCGAAGATTTGGGTTTACGGTTATTTTGGATTGTCTTTTTTTATAATGACTTTGACCGGCCAAATGGTATTTATATTTTTATTAGGAATTTATTTTCTCAAATGTTATTATATATTTGTATAATGAAATAGCAAGATTTATAATTAACACTAAAAAAGATTAATTTAATAATCTTTTTATGGAATAAATTTGCATTCATTTAATTTATGCTATTAGTTACAACAATGCCCTTCACTTGAAAAAACTCAAGTTAATCAAATTAATAAACTATATAATCTTGTCCCTCCATTTATAAAAAAAAATCAAAGGATTAAATGGGTTTCTAGTTCCCGGTTCTGAAAACCGGACTGAACCGGACCGGCCGGTTTGACCGGTTCAACCGGAAACCGGTCACCACATCGGTCCGTTTTTTATGTAAAAACCGGTCAAACCGGTCATGACTTTGTGTCGCTGGCATTGTGCAGCCCATTTGATCAATTTGGATCATGTGGGAACCAATTCCCTATGTGGGAACTAGGAACCCATATGATCCACTAAATTAGATTTTTTGTCTAACATCAACCGAATTAATTATATAATTAATATAATTATATTAATAGAAAATAATATATATATATATATATATTATTATTATTATTATTATTATTCTTCGTACTATCCTAAAATAAAACATAATTAATCAATTTTTTTCACAAAAATATGCACTCTAAATTAAAATGCTATTATTGCACTTACTATATGATTAATTGGCAATATAAAGGGTAATTAGAAGTATGCACTCTCATAAGGTAGTTCAATTTGGGATTGAAATTGGGCCGGCCCAAATTGGTGGGTTGCGTACCCATTTGAAGAAATAAACAAATATGAATCGAACTATGTATGTGCCTTTGGTAAACAAGTTTTTGACCAACTATCTCGGGCTGTCTTATAATTATGCAGGCTCGTTTGTTTGCTGACTCATCAATGGCTTCTCCCTTCAAGCATTCTTGAACAGACCCAAAACAACTCATTTCTGGGGATTTGTCATTGCCGTATGTCTCTTCAAACCATGAGTGAGTGGATAACAGCGTATCACGAGTTATGAATGATACATAGATATGCCACTTTCACTTATAACCAGGGTCAAAATTGCTATATAAGATATTTAAAGGACCACATATGCCATTTTCTTATAATTTAGAGAATCAAAATTGCGATTAACTCCTTTTATTATGCCATTTTCTTATAATTTAGAGAATCAAAATTGCGATTAACTCCTTTTATTAGTCCATTGTTTTTATTCTCTCTCCCGCCGCTGTCCACCCGGAAAAGCCACAATCTGCCAGTCCTCCGCCTTCATACTTGTCCATCAAAACTGAGAAATCCACCAAACATTCGCAATCGTCTACTTATCTTATTCAATTTCAGGGTCGTCAGGAAAACCCCCAAATTTCCATACACTAAACCCTAGTCGCCGAAAAAGGACAGGTGGTTACTAACTGCAGTTCTTACTGTTTATCATTATTTACGATTATGTAAAAATGTAATCTATACCTTATATATAAAGTTGATGGGCATCTCCCTTATTGCGACAAATGGCGACAGGTTATTGGTTGTCTTTTATTATTTGTTTTTCTTTCTTTTACTTGATATATGTCTTTTGTTATTTGTTTTTCTTTTTATTTTGTTTTCTCTCCAACCCTCCCCATTATAATCTCCAACCCTCCGCAATCCCAAATAGCCATTTTTCCACTGTTTCTGTTCTTCCGCCAACCAATTCCCAATCAAATTCTGTTATCCCAGATTTTGCAAAATCAGCTTCCTTCCTTTTCATACCGTTAGCCTTGGGTAATTTTTTTTTTTATTTTTTCGTTTAGGTTTCTGGGCGGCTCTGTTGCTGTTTGAAGCTTTCATTGGCTTTGTTGTCTCAGGTATAGCTATTTGCTTCTTCTTCTACCTTTCTTTTTTTCCGCCAACCAATTCCCAATCAAATTCTGTTATCCCAGATTTTGCAAAATCAGCTTCCTTCTTTGTCTTTCTGCTGGAGCCATGGGTAATTTTGTTTTATTTTTTCGTTTAGGTTTCTGGGCGGCTCTGTTGCTGTTTGAAGCTTTCATTGGCTTTGTTGTTTCAGGTATAGCTATTTGCTTCTTCTTCTTCTTCTACCTTTCTTTCTTTTTTTTTTAGCGGACATAAGATTGTAAAGCTCCTTTGGTTTCCGCTATGTTAAATTTATTATAGTTTAATTTCCCGACGATGCTACCTATAATATATTGTGGAATGCATTTCTGTTTGCATGTTTCTAATTTCAATTCACAGTCGGTCTATTAAGATTGTAAAGCTCCTTTTCTTTCCACTCTGTTAAATTTACTGTACTTTAATTTCTCAACAATGCTACATATAATATATTGTATTCTTTTATCTTTTAAAAAAATAAATTCCTCAAACATATTATCATTATTGTGTCTTAAAAAAATGACTTTCCCGTCGCCGTATAATGTTTATGACAATGTTCTTTTTGTTGGTCTTTCATTTTTCTCCGATATCCTTTTTTGTGGAGGGGGAGGGGGGCTTCATTTCATCGTCGTGTCTTCTCGGCTATGTTCATGTTCTTTCTTTTTACTTCTGTTTGCTTTATTCAGCTGACCCAATGCCGTGTTTCTTCGTTACAGCTTTGTGTTTGATGTTTCCTTCTTTTCTCATGTGAAATATATATATTTTTTCATATGTGCTATTATGAAGTTGTTTTTTTAGCTCAACTGAAAAATATGCTTAATTAATATTTATTATTAATATAAAATTTCTTCACACAGACAAATTATCAGTACATTATTGAAATATAAAAGTAAAATGAAATACTATATTCATGAGAAACTTCTTAATATCAAAGAAAAAAAGAGGAGTTTAGCTTGGAGGTAATGATGATTAACTTTTCAAAGTGACTTCTTATCTAATTGACAGTATAAAAACCATACCTCGATTTCGTGAAGCAAACTGACTTTTAGGTTACTGGGAAAGACAAATCTGATTCCATCAGTAAAATAAAATTTGTTATGTTATTCATGATTTTAATCCCAATCCATATATGAATTACTGTTCGGAATCATTTTCAGATCATTCAATTCTCAAATTGTTGTTATATGGCATGCCACTGTTTTTGTTTCTGCATTTAAGTTTTGATTAAAGAATAACAAGTTAATTAAGGGGCCACCATGTTCTTTGATGGTTAATTAAAGTGTCTGCAATTTGTTTTTGAAAAAAGGCTGCAAAGCAGCAGTTGACACTCATTTACTCCACTGCTATTAATCTTCTCTTTTAAATGATTAGAAAATCTCACTGAAACTGTTCTTTTTTTAGAGAAATATCGATAAGAGTGGCTTTAATATATATATATATATATATATATATATATATATATATATTCCAAAATTGTATCTAAAATTACTTTTTAGGTTCAATTATAATTTTAAAATATATTCAAGTATTTTCAAATTTTGGTTCGTATGCTTAACTATTTAAATAATGTTTACGTTCTTAAACAAATATTAGATTTACTCAATAATATTTAGATTTTTCTTCTATTTATTTTTTTTATTTCAAATCTGTTAACAAATTGGACAGTACATGTGGCTTAACAAAAATAGCCATATTAATTGTTAGTTTTCATTTCAGCAAAACAAGGTATGCCCTGTAATTTTATTTTTTTTGTATTCACATACATATTATAAAGAGGCTACTGCAGACATTCTTTTCCCACATCAAAGTTTTCATACTTATTGCACGCATTTTTGCCGTTCTTCTAATAGAGTGGAATAATAGTAGAATAGGATTGTGAATTTCATATAACAAGGTTACTGGAAAGTCGTATAAATAAAATCAAAAGATGGGAAACAAATTTGTACCTGAAATTTCCTTTAAAATCATTTATGCAAAGGAGGACATGAGGTTTGAACAACACCTTCATTTGTGAACTTGGATTATACACGCAAAAACTTACTGAATAACAAATAAAGATTTGTCCAATAGTTTTATATGCACGGTTACTTACTATCAGAGGCGGAAACAAGATTTCCAGTTGGTGCAACTCGAGTTTTTTTGGCAATTTCTCACATGACTGTTGCTGTTGTTCTTATTCAGTTTTTAGACTCTCATTTAATTCATTTCTCCTCTTTTTTCAGCCTTCCTGTGCATTGTTATCCGGTTTGCATTATTATCCGACAAATATGGAGCCTGGTCGTGCAGGAAAAAAGGTAATATTTCGAATGTCTGATTTCCGTGACTTTGCTCTTCTATAATGTCTAACTTTTACTTATGATACACTGATTTTCTGTTGTGCATATTCAAAGCTCTATTATTAACTTTTCTGGGCTGTTATATTTGTGCCTTTTTTTTTTTTTTTTGGGAAATATATATTCGACTTCTCCTTCTCTGATTCCTTTGATGGGTAGAAAAAGAAAATGTTCTCCTCTGACGATCCATGTTGATGTAGATTCCAAGCACTCAAAATATAATAGATTCGAAAGATATAATATTTTAAAATCTAAGAAATTTGAAAGACGGACGAATAGGCCTTTTATTTTYGAAACTACATGTTCTGGTGCTCAACCTGTTTATCCTCCTACAATCCTAATAATCGTTATAATGAAACGTTCACGCCATCTGATKTGAACGCGAAAGGAGATATCGAACCAGTTAGCAATTAGTTTCTCTTTGCAATTTTACATCTGATTATTACTATTGCTCTTATTTCATAAGGCAATGCATCTGTCTTSTGCTCAAACATGTGAGCTACTAATGATGTGATGATTGTATTATCGGTAAATCTATTTGAAATGCGTCGATATGATTAAACATCAAATTTTCTTATCTTACGATGTCCACGTGACAGGTACATGATCTAAAATCCTCGACCTCACAGTACATGATTATGTGATCCTCTATCTGTTATCAACTTTGCAAACGGCCGCAGCGTAGCGCGGGTCTTTTGCTAGTTTTATCTAATTCTTTGTTCTCCTGGCTTTCATTTTTACTAATATATATATATGTATATATTTGAATTATCTGTGAAACTGTTTATTTTGTTACTGTTCTGCATTTGGTTTGGCAAATTGTCCGCAGTAATATGCCTATATTGATAATGCTTATTCACATTTGAAGAATTGTATGATCCTGAGGTGTTAACACTTGAATCATCACCACCAACTATGTATTTTTAACATTTGTTACCAAAATCATTTACACTCTAGATTTATGCTATGAAATATTTGTGTGCAGTGAAACAACTATGGAAGACCAAAAGAGACGGACATTGGAAGCTCTAGAGCGAAGGTTTGCACAAGCAAAAACAGAGGTCGAGAATAAGAAGCATAAGGCCAAGAAAAGACCAATTGAAGATAAACAGAATGTTGCTTCAAATATTGAATCTTCATCTGCTCTTTCAACATCTAAAAAACCCAAACAAGATGTCTCGTCCAGAAAAGGTGGTCTAAATATAATCTTTTAAAAAAACACTATTTTTAGTTATTAATCAATCTAAACCATTAAATAAGTGAAATTAGGTGTTCTAAATTGAAAAAGACGTCTAATAGTATAAAGATCATACTTTGTTAATGAGCTCGATTTCAATATTCACATAATTCATCTGACTGAAAATTTGAGTTTTTGGTATAATAGATCTTGGCATTTGAAATATACATGTTTAGGTTTGAGTTATTTTTAAGAACTCAGTTCAGAAATGACATAAAGCAGATTTTGAGAAAATAAAAATGATAATTTTTTTTTGATGTTTATAGGGCATATGCGTTGCGTTATAGTGAAGCATCACACCTAGACGAGCTTTTTAGAACACTGATATTTATATTCTGTTGAAATTAAATGATATGAATAAGCTTCGAGTAATTTTGAAATCCTCTAGTCTTCGGATTTTGCAGGCAACTTCTCTTTCTTGGGTCATAATACCTCTAAACAAGGTATAATAGCTGTATGTTATGGTTTCTGTTCGTGTTTGCAATAGCTAACTTCGAATTTTTAATGGAATATTGAAATCGTCTCCTCTATTTTACAGATGCAGAAGTAAACGAGCCAGCGTACTTTAAGCTTTCTCACCCTGTACATGAAAATCTGCTACCAAGTGGTGTAGAGGTTACCCTTTCAGCTCAAGCTATATGACAAAAACTTGTGTTAGACCACCATTTGGGTTTTTCCTTTTTTTTTTTAATAAGAGTTTTCTATGTTTTGGTATTTCTTTTTCTTCTTATTTTGAGATTTAGGTCTAGGGGACTGTCTGATGAGTCCGTCAGACCGCTTAACAAGAGTTTGCTTTAAGTTGTACATGTTATGAGTTATTTGGCATGTACTTAATAGAAATTAGCTATTAACTATCAGTTGTCCATTTACTTCACGATGCAGGTTTCTGATGGGAAAGTCACGGTTAACCGTGTTTTGCATGAGCTTCTTCAACACGGCGATGCTGCTCAGAAATACATTCAAGGGTCAAAAAACTTGAAAATTGAGAATACGATACTTCTTGATAATTTTGTTCAAAAGAGTAGCATGTTCAGTGGTGGTCATAATCGGGCACTACAGAACGGGTCGAGACGGTCTAAGAAGCATATGTCTCTGAAGCAACACAAGATTAGCGGGTCATTCGATTTGCCTAAAGAGTTCCATAAGTTAGTGCATTATTCATTTTGGAAACTGTTAGTTAAATTCATCTTTAATTATCATTATCATTATCATTATTATTTAATAATACCCATCATTTTGTTTACCTTTTCAGCTTTGAAACCTTTAAGCCTATGCATGACAAGTGGAAAGACTATGCACAACAACTTCTGAAAATTGTTGGGTTAGTGAAGCCTTTTTTATTTTTTATTTTTTAATTTTAAAGTAATGAGTTTATCTCATATTATGCGAGAGCTTTAAGTCATTGAACACTCTCACAGGAAAGATCAGTTGGCTCAGTGTTTCCTAAATGCCGATCTACATGGTGCAATCATTCTAGGTTCGAAAACTTTACTCTTTCATTAAGTGCAAGTAATACATGTATTTACCATGATTTCATGAATTTTTGCAACAGCTTAAAATGAACAAGGACTTCATGAATTTTTGTACTTCACTTTTTTTTTTGTCAATTTTAAATTAATGAAAGAAATTATAGAACAATTACAGCTCGAGCATACTCTGTAATTTATTGCGCTATTTCCTTTCTATTATATGGTTCATTGATACTTCTTTTAAATGTTGTAGTTGTTCAGTGTAAAATAGTTTCGTACGTTGGAACACGTGGCATCATGGTACGAGAAACTAAAGAGACATTTGGGATCATTAATCAAGATAACAAATTCCGAGGTGATGCTTATATCTATCTTAACCTTTGGTGTTGTCTGTTTGTAATTGATCAATGTGTTTTTTGGCAGTCGTTGAAATTTTATCACGCTTTAGGCATCCTGCAGTTTGGTGCTTGAAAAATAGTAAACATTACATGTTTATTTATAACATTGTGTTGTGTTTCTCTCTCGCGAGCATTTCGTGTTCAAGATATTTTTTGACAAGCTTTATGTTCGTTTTTTTTAGAATAAACTAACTTTACTTCAAAAAGCAATCGTTGTGTGACATCTGTGCTCTTTATACGCAGTTGTGCCGAAAAATGGTTCTGTATTTGTGCTACAAGCAGATTGCTGGAAGATAACACTGCATGGAGATAGACTTGCATCTAGAAACTTAATTCCATGATTGTAATTTAGGTTGGCCATCTTTCATAGTACAATTTCTTGGTATTCAAGTGTAGTGATCAAGACCATGTCTGATGTTCCTTTTAGTTTTAAGCAAAGCAAAGGAAATATGTTTCCTTTTTTGTTTGTGGTATTATTTCAGTGGTGTAGTTCTTTAAAAGGCTACCCTCATACTTGCGTTCACCTATTTTAATTTCTACATGGAGGTGTAGATAGAACAAAAAAGATGAGGGTTTTTGAAATTAAATGCAAATTTCAGCTAATATAAAAATTGTGTAGCATAATAACTGTTGTCTATTGACTATTGATATTTAAGCAGGCCACAAAAAGAAAACCCACAATTATAATAAATTGAGGGGCAGAGTGCTATTTTTCTGACTTCAGGGATAAAACACTAATTATAATAACTTGAGGGTGGCGAGTAGGTATTAGAAGGAAAATAGCTTCTTTGACCCAAAATTTCAAACGTTTCTAAAGTGCGCCAGAGTGCCAAAATTCCCATCCAGATAATTTTTCTCCCGCCAAAGAAAACAGGGCATCAGATTCTCAATCGCCGGAGCTCTCAGCCACCACCACCCATACTGCCGTCAATCGTGATGTATGGGCACCCAGCTGAGATGAAGAGTGGTCAAACGAAATTCCAGTTGACGAAGATAGAGATGTCAAAACGAATAAAACTGGCTGGTTTTTTAACCGCCGGTTAAAAAACCTGGCCAAACATAAACCAGACCAGCGGGGAATTGGTTCCGGTTCCCGGTTCACGACGTTTTCAGTTCAGTATTGAACCGCCGTTTTTTTTTTTTTGATTTTTTTTTAAATGAATGAAAAAATGAGATAAATAAATGAGAAATTTGTAAAAGTAAAAGAACAAGAAGAAGATATAAAATAGAGATGAAAGAGACGATAGAAATTAAGGTTCTCTTATTCATCAAAGACTCCCTTTATATGGGGTATCAAAGTACATGTTTTCATAATACATAAATATACCAAATACCTAAACTATCCTTCATCAGTTACTTATTGACGAAAACACACTAATTGTGTTTTTCCTTCAACACTCTCCCTTGTGCCAAGTCAAATGGTGAAATGGTGTTTCATTGTTACCTCGTTAAAACCTTGCCAAGTAACAAAACCCAATGTGAAAAATAAAACTTGGTCTAAGGAAAAAGAGTACAACACACCTATGTTGAGACCCCCCCCTAAAGTGTACACCTCTCTCTGATATGTACATCTATCAAGAAAACTTTGAAAAGTCTCAACTTCCTCAATTTACTCGAGTCTTGAGAAAGTGCATAATTATTGGTTTTAGAATAGTTGTAGTGATATTACTCGTATTATCACATTTTCTTCAGTGATAGAGTTCAAACCACTATAATCAGATATATGAATGATCATAACATTTATCGTAGATACTCACAAACTACTACATGTATGATAATGATCTCTTTACATGGATCGAATGAGTAACCAACATTAACGATACTATTTGTTGTTTCACAGTAGGAAGTAAACTCAACATTTTCTATAGGGATTACAAGACCATCTGCAGTCCCAATTATATTTATGAATGGGAAAAATAAACTCGCGTCAATGGTTTCTTGTAGGTATCAAATTACATTCTGGTTCCATTCCAGTGACATTGCACTTTCTTGAGTTAAATCAAGATAACAATTTTAAAAAAGTAATATTTGGTCAAGTGTATTAGTAATGGTACAATAATGCGCATATTGTTCGCAGGTAGAGAATTTCAGCTCCCACCAGTTCTTCGTCATTCCATTGACGAAATTGATATTTCCTTATATCTTCACTTTGACCAATCATAGAAGTGCTAACATATTGCACTTATCCATATTTAATTGCCTGATCATCATTTGGACATATGAAAACTGCAGAATTTAGTATTCCACAAACTCGGTTTTAGTTTAAAGCCTTAACATGACCGAGTTTTCCCATGATGCATTATCTCAAATTAAGAATTTCAAATAACTAGCGATATCTCTTATTTCATTAAGAGTGGATGTTATGTTCCTTTCATCGACATATACAATTATAATCGCAAATTTGAAACTTATTTTCTTTATAAATACGCAAGGGCATAGATTATTTTTTTGCCAATCAAGTAGTCACTTAAACGGTTATACCACATCCATCTGAATTGTTTCAATACATAAAGTGAGTGTTTTGATTTTATTGCAAATGCACTCCGTGTCTTAGAGTCACTTGCCTTGGCAATGAAAGGCCTTTCGTATATATCTCTAAATCATGATCCCCATAGAGATATGATGTAACCACAGGTATAAGCTGCATTCTCAGTTCTTTAGAATTATAACATTTATTATGGGGGAGTACATATCCCCATAGTCAATTTCAGGGCGTTTTGAGAAACTTTTTCCTTCAAGTATAGATTTGCATCTCATGACTTTATTTTTCTCATTACGCTTTCTGACAAAACTTTGTTTATGTCCTACAGGCTTTACACTTGGTGAGGTTAGCACTACCAAACCAAATACCTACCTTGTTGTCAGTGAATTTGCTTCTATCTGTATTGATTCTTTACATTTAGGTCAATTTGCTTTACATTGATATTTCAATAGAGCGTGGTTCGATACTATTGTACTCTATGATTCTTTGAGCAACAATGTATATATCATCAATGTGTATGAAAAGTCTTTCCATCAACTTATATAAAGTCTCATTATACATTGAGATTTCTTTATTCTCTGGAATCATATTAAACATCGGAGCGTCCTCCATTAATGATTCATGGACAAAAGTATAATCAGATATAATCTCATGAGAGTTATTATCTTCATTGATGATCAATTGAAGTTGTGTCATACATGCCCTCTTATTCCTTGGGTGAGTATTGATCGAACCAAGTGACCTCCCCCTGTTCCTTTTGGGAGTCACGACCTCAACCACACATCCACTAAGTATGGTTGCAATGTCTTAATTTGTTACATTGTGCCCCTTATGGGGTCTTTAACCTTGCAGACACATTTGCAGCTAGTATATATATGATCTCGCCCCTTTAGAAATTGAGTCTTCTATACTTTGAAGATCAACTGTTCACTTTACTTTACTTTCACGTTACACTATGAAATGCGGGGATCATAATGAGATATAGTATGAAACTATTCCTATCCTTCCATTAGAAAATAACTTTTCTTATCTCCCCCTAACGACGGGAAGATTGTCTCATTTGAGTGACAAATTCACTAATTTAGCGATAAAGAGATCGTCTGTCAAAGGTTTAAAATAGCGGATGATTGCTGGAGATTCATATCCAACATAAATACTTAATCGTCTTTGAAAACCCATAGAATGCGCTGTGGAGGCACAATAGGCACATATACTGCTTAATCAAATATGCGTAGATATTAATTATCAGGCTTATATCCAGAATCAACTGGTACGCAAAATATCTGGTTAGCAGGAGATCATAAACGAATAAGTAAGAGTTGCGTGCGATATTACATAACCCTGTGCAAAGACAAATGAGTGCGCATAAATATTGTCTTAGTTACTATCTATATTCCTTTTGACAGTGTTTTCTCTGAGACCTTATTGTATATGCACATTAGGGTACAAGATCCAGTACATTGATCTTTATTAAAATGCAATAGACATCAAGTACTTTGCATGTAAACTCTCTATCATTATGAGTGTGGGTGCTTTATAAGGGTGGTGAGTCCTCAATCATATTAAATGTGCTAGAAGTTTTGCAAATGCAATATTTTTATGGACAATACGTGCCGAAGCATCGACAAAAAAAAAAAAATAAATAAAAAATACTTGAATGATCCGCATTGTGAATGGTCATGTCCACATGTATCACCAATTATCAATTATAAGAATGAAATATTATACTCTGTATCTTTAGCAAATGCAGGTCTCAATCATACAATTTTATTAATGAACAAGTTTTGAAAAAATTAGTGATGTATCTTTGAGATATGAATGTATGTAGTGCTCCTAGTACTTTAGAATGCACTTGTTGTAGTTGAACAACATTAGTTCGATAATACTTTGCATCAAACCTCTATCTCATTTTATGTTTCACTCAAAATGAAAGATGTCCATGTTAATTTCTTATAATATGGACCATCATATCACAATGACCAAAGAATCCATACCAGTCGTGTCAAAACTCTAATGAGTCAGTGTCCAAAAGTTCTTTGTTGGTCATATCTTATGATTCAATAATCAAAAGTAGTAAAGTAAAATTACTAGATTGACTCTAAAACGTGCTTTCTTCCACATAAACTAAAAGTATAATTCCATCCTCATAATGTACTTCTTAATGATAATCATCAACATGAATATCATCAAACTTAACAAGGTTCGTTCGCTCTTGGTCCATAATAAGCTTTTATGACTTTAATCAATGTGCCACCAGGCCTCAAGACTTTGTCACATATAAATATCAATTAAGTGAATAGTTGTCTATTACTCGACAAATTCTCACATTCTTCGTAGATATTTGAATGAATACTTTTCATTCTAATATTTTATATTACTTGCTAGATATATTACATTATATCTAATAGTTTACTCCTGAACCTTGTATGTGAATGTGTGGTAATGAAACTCACTCACATTCAATGATTTAGAATGAAATCCAAATTTTACCAATAAGCCCAATAAAATAATAATTAAATTAAATCATGTCACATCACATAAATCTAACTCAAAATAAACTTTAAGACCAAATACAATAGTCTAATATGAATGATTGATTATACTTTCACAAGTTCTGTTGTAGAGTAAGAAACAAACAAATTTCATCAATCAAAATAGAGGATATCCATGGACCAAGCAAGGTTATTGGGAGAACATCCATGACTTCTACCACAACCAATAAATATCACGAACTCTTACATATCTTACCTTATGGTTCATTCTTGCCACATAGGTATGGATAAACATGTCTCTTCCCCTTTACTTTGAGGTTATTTCCATTCATATTGATCCTAGTTAGCCTCACAAAATTTCTTTATCCGGAGGTCTAACATTGGTATTATGAAGAAAAATGTCATGTCTCTCGATAACTTACTATCATAATTAATATTATACAAGTGTATTAGTATGTTTACTCAAGTGAAAATAATAGAATGAGATCGTATCTCTCAATACTTATTGTCATTTAAAATGACTTTCTTTTTCACAATAGAGTGGTAAGACATGTTTTAGTCGCGACATATCAAAGTCATTAACCCTTTTTAGCAAACAAATAAATTTCTTTTCACTGAATTCTTAGACTTGGAAGTAGTGAATAAAATTCTCAAAATACTCATTTGGAGCACATCCCAAAGTTCAATGAAAGTTTGTAACTAAATATACTTCCAACATAAGATTTGGGGTCAACGAATTCTTAAATTCATTAGAGAATTGACTTTGACTAAGTTTGGCGATTCTTTGTCAATTAGGGGTTTGGATGATATTAATGTGGAATTATAGTTCTTTTAGTTTCCACATCAAACCAATGATGGTAGTACTCAATTTCTTTTGATTATATTAATTTGTATTTAAATTGAGTTAGTTTAATTAATTTCTTTAGATAATGAATTTGAAGTATGTCATAATCTTTCTTTGATATCATGTGAATATACTTTATCACCTTTTGAGTATATTAATTTGTATTTAGATTGAGTTAGTTTAATCAATTTCTTTAGATAATGAATTTGAAGTATGTCATAATCTTTCTTTGATATCATGTGAATATACTTTATCACAAGACTTATTTATACAATTTTGTATCGTTCATGAACTTTCATTATCATGAAAATATGCAAATGTACAATCAATGATACATATTGAAAGTTTCTTATAAATTATCTTGAATAGAATTACAATATACATGAATCTATCAATTCATCGAAATGATCAACAAACATGAATCTATCAATTCATCTAAATTCATGATCAACATATATGAAATTAAGCAATTCATCGAAATTCATTATGAAATAAAAATATTGGCAAAATCATGATCAATATCTCATCTAATCATGTAAATAACTTTATTTATGATTTCTAAATTAGAAATCATATAAGAGCATGAATACTAATATATTATGTACTCTATGAATATTATTAAAGTATTGCAAAGTTTCATATTTGTCAATATATCACATGCATATAATCATACGTGGCACATATATTCATATTGCCAAATATTTATTAGATGCATTTAATAAATAATAAATAATAGGGTAATTCAAATTACCTTGAAGAAAAGTCACGATTCTTTCCTAAATTTGTTTTTCAATAGACTTGTCTGATTTCTGATGACAGAGAGCTTCAAATCCGATCTCCACCGTTCCAATTTATATTATACGTGTTTTAAATAACATATCCAAAATCCAACTTCATCCAACGGTTATATTGTGCGTAAATATATTTCTAAAATAAGTTGTGCAGACATTTTTGAGAAACAGGACCAGCTCTATTCAAAATTCACTATCGGATTCTTCAGATTTCACTTTCAAATCTCCACCGTTCATATTGAATCTGTATATGTTTGGAATAAAATATCCAAGATTTGTCTTGATCCAACGGTTCAATTGTGAGAGATTGTGTTTTAGAAATCTCTGCACAGAAAATTGCGAAAGCAGAATCTGCTTTGTTCGAAAATTTATATAAATTTTTTCGTATCTCCGAATCCAACCTACACCGTTCATAATGTAATTCAAGAAAGTCTAGAAGGTTTTGTAAAATCTTGAGCTCGATCCAACGGTTGAAACTCGAGAAAATGATTTTTCAAAAATACAACGCAGTTGGGTTTTCGACCTACGAAAATTGTATAATTGCTTTGGTTATGGAAGCTTATTCTCGATCACTAGAGTTTCGTGCTGATAACGTTTAAAAGTAAAAGCACAAGAAGAAGACATAAAATAGAGATGAAAGAGACGATAGAAATTAGGGTTCTCTTATTCATTAAAGACTCTCTTTATATATGGTATCAAAATACATGTTTGCATAATACATAAAGATAACAAATACCTAAACTATCCTTCATCAGTTACTTATTGACGAAGGCACACTAATTGTGTTTTTCCTTCAACAAAATTTAAATAAAATTTGAATAATTGAGATTTTTTAAGTAAATATTTTTTTAAAGAAAAGGTCTTGATATTAATTTTACTATTAGAAATTAAAATTAAACAAATATTAACTTTTAATATTGGAATTAACTTGCCTACGTATTCTCGTAGAGGAATCAAAATCCACGTATTTCTTATACTTACCTTACTTACCTATGTGGATAGTGGAGAGGCTCGTCTTCGTTCATTCATTGCTATCGTTGTCGTTGCTTCTCGAAGTGGTATCGTAATGATCATTCTCTTCAAATTCATCCAATTGTAGCTTTTGTTCTCATTTTTCAACTTTCACCTAATCAGTCATTAACATTTGATTTTCAAGATTTTTGGGTAATAAGTTAGACCACCGATCATAACATAAAAAGTATCCCTTGCTAAAGGCATAAATTGTTGAAACAGGAACGACGAGACCTCATTGGTAATTCTAGAGAGTGTAGGAAAAATAGTAACCACTTTCGACCAAAACTGCACAAGATCTTTAGTACTATCAGGCTTTTTCTGGATACTTCCCAATTCAAAAGCACATAAATAAGTTTCTAATTCCATTATTCGACTAGCACTAACCCATTTCTGTTTTCGCTTAATATCCTCAATCAACCTCGTATATGGGATTAGAGCTTGTCGAGGGTCGTTGAACAATGGTCTTACATTAGAAGTAGTGGTGGGGAAGGTGAAGGTGAAACATTAACATCACTAGAACATTGATTATATTCATTAAAAAGAGAAAATAAAGATTTTTTTGCTTGGTGAGTACAACTATAAGGGTTAGGAATCTCTAGTAGTGCTGTCGAGACACCTAAATAAAATCCTACTCAATAATCTTATAGAAACAAGAGTAGGGGTCGAATTCTCGGAGAGAATTTAATTAAGTTTTTTTAGCGATGTGATTTAAATATGGGGTTTTGGTTTTAACATCTAATTATACTAAGAAACTAAAAGTACGAGAACAATAAAAGAAGTTATCAATTAAAACAACTAAAATAAACAAAAGTGAATGACGTAAACTACTATTTGAAGTATATGCCATGATTGAGTTTGATTTCCACCTTGAAGTGACTCACCAATCCTCGATGCAAAAATAACATGTTACAATTTACGTAATTATATCGTCGAACTAATTATTCAATCTCCTAATTTAGTCGCGTAAATAAACCATTCACGTAAACTCTTATTACCAAGAAATTCGCACATTCGTGCGGAATTCACTCGATGATAGCATTAAAGATTCATGAGATCGACAATTCAAGTAGTAAATAAATAATCCATTAAATACCAACTTGTTCGATTAATTCACCTAAGAACGTTAACGCATAATCCAGATAATTGTCTATCTTAGTTGCTTCTTATGAATATAATCTAATCTAATCCGACTAGAATAATCTAATCTAACCCTACTAGAATAATAGTTAAGAAATTTGATATCTTTTGAATTTTTATTATTTTTAGATTTAAAAACAATATAATGACTATAAATACTTTTTATATTTATCTTTTAATAAATCTCGTGTAACACACGGGTGTTAAAACTAGTATACACACACACACACACACACACACACACACACACACACACACACACACACACACACACACACACACACATATATATATATATATATATATATATATATTCTTATATTTTTTTTGTCGGGTTGCCTCCCGATTAGCGCTTTCGTTTATCGTCGTTGGCTCGACACAAAGCCTTCATGATTAGTCCGAATAAGTTGGGTCTTCGAGATCCATTTCTTTTTCACTGTCTTCCGATAGGATCTCCTAAAACGGTTTAAGTATGTGGCCATTAACTGTAAACACCCTTGAGGTCGCCTATTTTTAATTTCAACTGCTCCATTCGCAAAAATTTTAGTGACTACGAAAGGTCCATCCCATCTCGTTCGTAGATCTCCAGGGAATAAACGTAGGCGAGATTGAGAAGAACTTTTTGGCCAACCAAAAATTATTTTCTTGAGATAATCTTGTCATGAAAATTCTTTGTCTTCTTCTTGTAAATTCTAGCGCTCTCATACGCCTCATTCCATATTTCTTTCAACTCTTGAAGTTGCAATTTCCTATACTCGCCACTTGCATCCAAGTTCATGTTGAACTGTTTAATCGCCCAATAAGCCCTATGCTCAAGTTCAACTGGGAGGTGACAATGTTTACCAAACACAATCAGGTACGGAGACATGCCTATGGGGGTTTTATAAGCAGTTCGATAAGCCCACAATGCGTCGGCTAAATGCAAGCTCCAGTCTTTTCTATTCGGACTCACTGTTTTCTCAAGAATAGACTTAATCTCATGATTTGACACTTCAACCTGTCCATTCATTTGTGGGTGATAAGCAGTTGACACTTTGTGAGTCGCACTATATTTCTTCAACAACGCTTCCACTGTTCGATTGCAGAAATGGGTTCCGCGATCGCTAATTAATGCTCTGGGAACTCCGAACCTAGAAAAAATGTTGGACTTAATAAAATCTTAAACAACTTTAGAATCGTCAATATTCGTAGGTTTCACTTCAACCCACTTCGATACATAACCAACATCTAGTAAAATATATAAATAACCAAAGGAAGCAGTAGGAAGTAGTCCCATAAAATCGATGCCCCAAATATCAAATATTTCACAAAACAAAATTAGATTTTGTGGCATCTCGTTTCATTGGGAAATATTACTTGACTTTTTGGCAGCGCTCACATGACTTATAAAATGTAAATGCATCGCGAAAGAGTGTTGGCTAGATCAATCCACATTCCAATATCTTGCGTGCAGTCCTCTCTGCTCCAAGATGACCTCCACATTTGTATGTATGACAAAAAGAAAGGATCGGTGAAATCTCATTATCGAGAATACATTGCCTTATTACTTGGTCGCCGTAATATTTCCACAGGTATGGGTCATCCCACACATAATATTTGGCATCTCTGTTGATCTTTAGAAAAATTAAGAGGAAAATCATCAATTACCAGATAGTTAACTATATTTGCGTACCAGGTTACTTCTAAGCTAGCCGCAAAAAGGTGTTCATTAGGAAACTCCTCTTGAACTTGGGTGGTATCCTTCACATGCATCACGCGACTCAAGTGGCCAGCAATAAGATTTCCCGTTCCCTTCCGATCCCTGACTTCAAGATCAAACTCGCTTAAAAGGATTACCCATCGAATCAAGCGAGGCTTTGACTCCTTATTTGTCATCAAATAATGAAGACCCACATGGTCATTAAACACCACTATTTTATAATTGAGTAAATAAGAGCGAAAGTTTTCGAGAACAAAAATAATTTCTAGAAGTTCTTTTTCCATGGTGGAATAATTTCGCCTCGCCTCACTTAAAGTTTTGGATGAATAATATATAACATGGGAGGCTCTGCCAATTCTTTGGCTCAAATCTACACCCATAGCGTACTCGCTGGTGTCACACATTAGTTCAAAAGGCTCACTTCAGATTGGTGGCTGAACAACTGGTGCCATTATAAGTGCCGACTTGAGGGTATTAAATGCCTGCTTGCAATCTTCAGTAACTCGAACTTCATATCCTTTTGGAGTAACAGGCAAAGAGGTTGTGCAATCTTGGAAAAATGCTTGATAAACCTATGGTAGAAACCTGTATTCCCAAGAAAAGAACGTACTTCCCGCACAAAAGTGGGGAAGGGTAATGACTCGATAACATCGATTTTTTCTTTATCTACTTCTATTCCCTTAAACGAGACTACATGACCCAAAAAAAATTCCATGTTCAACCATGACATTTTTCAGAATTTAAATATCTTAAGAATTAAAGTTAGGTTATGGAAACAAGCTTCAAAAGAATTTCCATAAAATCGTCCATGAACTCTTCAATTATTTTTTCGAAATAATCAAAAAATATACTCATTATACACCTCTAAAAAGTTGCTGGAGCATTACATAGACCAAACAGCATGCTACGATATGCATATGGTCCAAATGGACAGGTAAAAGTCAGCTTTTGTTGGTCCTTCGGGTCGATTGCGATCTGGAAATAACCTGAGTAACCATCAAGGAAACAAAAACAAGCGTGACCTGCTAACCGTTCAAGCATTTGATCAATAAATGGTAATGGAAAATGATCTTTACGAGTCACAGTATTTAACTTCCTGTAATCTATACAAACCCTCCACCCATTTTGAATGCGAATGGGAACCAATTCATTATTCTTATTCGCCACGACGGAAATTCCAGTCTTTTTTGGCACTACTTGTGTTGGACTGACCCAACTGCTATCCAAAATGGAATAAATAATTCCAACCTCCAATAATTTCAAAACTTCCATCTTCACCACCTCCATCACCATCGGGTTCAATCGGCGTTGAGGTTGACGGATAGGCTTAGCCCCATATTCTAACAAAACACGATGCTCGCATATTGCAGGACTGATCCCCTTAATATCCGATATCGTCCATCCCAAAGCTATTTTATGTGCCTTTAATATTGCAAACAACTATTCCTCTTGAGCTCCTGTGAGTTTGATCGAAATAATCACTGGGAAAGTGTTCTCATCTCCGAGAAACGCGTATTTGATATGGTCTGGTAACAACTTCAACTCTTTTACCGGTGTCTGCAAAATAGGTGGGGGGTTTTCACTAGTATCAAATGCATGTAAAGTTGTAGATTCACCTTTATCTAGACGTCCCGACTCATCTTCCAACGCTTCGATCATCTCCTCCAATTTTGCACATTGGATTAAACTTTCTTGTGTTCCACTGCTAATATTCTTGCTAATAGAGACCTCTAGGTTATCTCTATCTGTGAACTCAATTTCTCCTGCACCGATTCATCAATTATGTCAATAGAAAGAAATACTCATCGTTTATGGGGTATTTCATGGAATTATATATATTACATTTGATCAATTGATTATCAAACTCCATAGTAAGAATCCCATTATGCACGTCGATCATGGTCCTGGATGTTATCAAAAATGGCCCTCCAAGTAAAATAGGAGCAACAACATTGTTAATCTCCATATCTAGAACATAAAAATCAGCTGGAAATACCAAATTCTCGACTGAAACGAGAACATCTTCGATCAGACCCTTGGGAAAGAATTAGACCTATTGGCTAATTGAATAACAACTCCAGTGGGGTGTAAAGGTCCTAACTTTAAAGAACTATAAATAGAATATGGCATCACATTTATAGAGGCTCCCAAATCTAACATGGCTCTCTCAATATGAATACCACTATAACATAAGGAATTGAAAACATACCTGGATCCATACATTTTGCAGGGATTTTCCTTTGTAAAACTGCAAATATATTTTCACTCACCTTAACCTTTTCATGGCGTTTCAGCTGCTGCTTTCGCTTGACCGTACACAACTCCTTCAAAAATCTAGCATATCACGACACTTGTTTGATAACGTCTAATAGTGGAATATTTACCTCCACCTTTGGAACGTCTCGTAAATATCTCTAATCAGTCCATCTTTCTCGCATGAGATTAAAGCTTGAGGAAAGGGTGGTGTCAGCTTATACTCAGGAGGAGTTGGTGAGCTGCTGCGTTCTTCTTTTTCTTTCTGTTCAGTATTTTCTTTCGGTACAACAACACCATCAAGAACATGGTCATGTCGTGGTTCTTTCTCTATAGTGACACCATTGGAAACATGGTCATGTCGTGGTCCATGTATGTCTTTTTTGCTCTCTGTATCTGTGGAAAATTTTTGCTGCCTTTTCTCATGATTTTCCATGACTTTACCGCTCCGCAGAATCATAGCACTCACATTCCAAGGATTCACACTAGTGCAGAAATAGTTTTCTAGAACGCCCTGTTTCAGTTATTCTAGAATGCCCTGCCCAGGCGTTCTGCCTAGAGCTGTTCTAGAATATCTGGTTTTCCAGAACAAATTTCTGAGGCGTTCTAGAATATCCGATATTCTAGAATGGTTATTTGAGACGTTCTAGAAAAATAATTTACTCGTTCTAGAAAATAGTTTTTCCCGATTAATCTATTCTAGAAAATAACATTGTAGAACGGTTACAAAAGAGACGTTCTAGAAAATAAACTTTCTAGAACGTCTTTACGAAAAGACGTTCTAGAATATACATTTTCCAGAACATCTTTTCGAAAAAGACGTTCTAGAATATACATTTTCTAGAACGCCTTTGAGAAAGATGTTCTGGAAAATGTATATTCTAGAACGTCTTTATGAAAAAGACGTTCTAGAATATATATTTTCCAGAATGTCTCTTTCGAAAAGACGTTCTAGAATATACATTTTCTAGAACGCCTTTGAGAAAGACGTTCTAGATTTGACAGTTTTGGAATTCCAGGTTTTTTTTCCGAATCAGTTCATCCCTCATAAATTACAATTTTAAATACTTATTTAAATCATAATTTTCACACACACAAATCCAAATATACCTCTTTTTATGATCATATTGTATAAAAGATCAACACAAGAACCAATAATCAAACAAATTAACAATGTGCAAACCTAACTTAATTTAGAAACAATTAAAGTGGAACAACAAAAGTCTTGAGCATTAATCAAAGCAACAATTGTACCCTCATCTAAACAAACCCAACACTTTTTCTAGTATACCCTCCAATTCCTCCTCTGATGCACCCTTATTCCCAGCACGAAGCTTCTCATCGACAAATTTAGCAAGTAGCTCAGTCGGTCGGTTCTGAAATAGAACAGAGAAATAAATGACGTGTCTAATTACAGATCAACATATTCAGAATTATGATAAATTAGATCGAGTGGCGAAATGAGCGTACCTGTCGAATATTAATCAAATGCTCAAACGCATCATTAATGGTATTGCTAAATGCTTCGTTTCTCAGTGACTCGAGGGCATTAACCCTTGAAAAGAGCACGTACATTCTCTGGACATCTTCAATACGTTTCCCATCCATCAACACCATGAAACCCTACAAAATAGATAAAGTGATACGAGAGGAAATATTTAACCTATTTGTAATATTTTTGAAAGAACCAACATCGTAAGGATGGTGATAGGCCAGCCCAGATTTCCTCACCAACCATGTCGCTCATTTAACCTCGTGATACTGAGATTCACGCCAGATTATCAATCACCACTAAAAAAATATAGAAATGAAACAGATCAAACGGTCAAAACACGATTCTGACCTCTAGTCGTCATATTACGAGAAGTGAGGTATATATGCCAGGCTAAGAGTGTTTCGAGCAATAGACTTGAACATATACTCACAAGTCCACAGAGAACCTGAAATATATATAACTCGACCGGATACAAGATTTTTAGTAAGGAGCTAAAAATAATTAAATAGATATCAATATTAGCTAAAAGGGTTTTTACATCAACTCACGTGAAATAACCTAAGAGACTTGTTTTCGGCGAAATCCCAATTCTTTTTAATCGTATAGTATATTATAACAGTCTGGAAATGAAAATAAAAATAAAACGAAAACAAGCAAATTAAAATTTGAAATGAAATAAATAGAAATGAACAAAATTAAATTTACCGTAGAATAAGTGCTAGCTGCGGTTGAGTAGAAGACTAAAAGAAGAAATGACTTGTAGTTTCTAAGGCCCACACAGTTATTAATCCAGGAACAATGGTGATCCTGTTTCAATTTTTGCGCGGGAAGAGTGAAAAGACCAGTAAGAAAAAAATAATTAAAGGGATAATAACAAACACTAATCTTAAGGTTTAACCAAATTAGAAAAAGAACCCACTTTTTTTTTTCCTTTTTTAAATATTTGCACCTACTGAGGAGGTTAATTTGTATAACAAATACAAACCTCAATGGGGTATTTGTAATTTTACAAATAGGTTGAACGTAAGGGAT
The DNA here is from genome assembly GCA_014905375.1 of Phtheirospermum japonicum. Taxonomy (NCBI): domain Eukaryota; kingdom Viridiplantae; phylum Streptophyta; class Magnoliopsida; order Lamiales; family Orobanchaceae; genus Phtheirospermum; species Phtheirospermum japonicum. The sequence continues at coordinate 1,593,676 of BMAC01000030.1, read as the reverse complement.
AGTTTTGAAAATACTTTTCGAATTTTATATTTTGCCTAGTGCGCCTTATCTAGTATACATGCAATCTGGGACAATCAACTGATAATAAATAAAGAAAAAACACAGTGATTAAGGATTTTATTCAATTCAAATACTCTTGAGTTTGGAACATGAACCGAAACGAACCTTCTTTAAAAATAAAAATAAATAAAGCCTCCGTCCACAACTTTCAAACTTTAATGAACTAAATATACAACCGGTGCTAGGGTTTAAATCATAACATTCCCAAGTAAATCCATGAAGATTAATTATAAATGGCCAACAGAAGAAACTTTGCAACTAATGTATTTCACAAGTATGCTATATTAACCTTGGAAACTTGTCATAAGCATAATCAGGTGGGCATGTGAGTAAAGCTATCTCCCCAGGCAACATCAGTCGAGTCGACATTCAAACCCTTCTGGCACCTATAGCATCATAAGCATATTAGAACATCAACATATCATGATAGCAACAAACCAATAAACAAATTCAGGAAAAAAATATCATGTATAATTTTAGGTTTTAAATGTGGCTTACCAGGCCCTCCCCTGATCTGAACTCAAATGGTTGACCATTGTTATCMACTCTAGTATCATAGAAAACGGTCTTTTCTTCGTTGAGAAGCATCCCCTTGTAGTGGACATGTAGCAGACTGTCTTGAAGAGGGCAATCCATCGAAAAATCACCTAATTATTTGGGGAAAAAAATACACAGATTTTTTTTCCAGCAAATTAAATGAAGAAATATATAAAAACACATGAAAAAAAAGCATGAATCACAAGAGAAACGAGCGGCTAACTTACCCGAGGAGACGAGCTCACGAATAAAGTGATAATCAAGATCAATATGTTTATCCCTCTTCTGTGCCGCCGGATTCTGACTTAAAAGATGGCGCTCATGTTGTCACACAAGAGAATAGGCCGAGAAGACAGAGGAGATCGAATCTCATGAAGCAAATTTGTAACCCAAACTAGTTCTGCCACTGCATTGGCCATAGCTCGGTATTCGGACTCACAACTCGAATGGGCAACAGTGGGTTGTTTCTTGGCACTCTAAGAAATGAGATTTCACCCAAGGAAGATAGAGTACCCATATGTGGAACGACGGGTCTCAATACAACGAGCCCAGTCAGCATCGGAATGACCCAAGATGGAAAAATCCGATTTTCTTTTGAAAGAAAGGCCATAGTGCACAGTAACCTTGACATAGCGAAGGATCCTCTTTACCGCCAAAAAATGATCATCCATAGGCGGGTGAAGGAATTGACTGACTGAGTTAACTGCATAAGAAAGATCCGGACGAGTGATAGTCAAATATTGGAGAGATCCAACAAGATATATGTACAAAATAGGATCATGAAATGGAGAGCCATCACGAAAAAAGTGATTCTCCTGCTGCCAAAGGAGTGGAGACAGGCTTAGCATCTAACAAGTTAGCACGGTCAAGTATGTCATGTGCATATTTCGCTTGCCCAAAATAAACCATTAGAAGTATATGATATTTCAAGACCAAGAAAGTAATTAAGACGACCAAGGTCCTTGATGGAAAATTCACGATGTGTACAAGAGATAAAACTTTACAGAAGAGAAGGATCATTCCCTGTAACGATTATGTCATCCACGTACAGCAACAAATAAATGATAGATGTCCCTTGGTAGAAATGAAAGAGAGAAGAGTCACAATGACTTTGGAGAAAACCAAGACTTGACAGAAACGTGCTGAACCTCTGGAACTAGGAAAGAGGGGCTTGACAAAGTCCATATATTGCCTTCTTCAACTGACAAACATGGTCAGGATACCGTGGATCAACAAAACTGGGAGGCTGAGCCATAAATACTGGTTTGTCAAGGACGCCATGAAGAAATGCATTTTTGACGTCAAGCTAATGAAGAGGCCAACTGTGCTGAACAAAGAGAGATAATATTTTCCGGACAGTAGTAGCCTTAACAACTGGACTAGTAGTATGATGGAAGTCAGTGCCGGGAATCTATGTAAAGCCTTGAGCAACGAGACAAGATTTATGAGGCACAATGGAGCCATCAACATGGACCTTTGTACGAAAAACCCGTTTCGAACCAATGATGTTTGTGCCAGAGTGATGTGGCACCAAATCCCAAGTATTGTTCGAACGAAGAGCGTCAATTTCATCTTGCATAGCGGAAAGCCACTCGGGATGCTTACACGAGGCTCAGAAGTGGCAACAAGTGCAGATAGAAGAGCCATGATTGCCAAGTTAACAGTGTAACGGGGCTTAAAGATACCAGCCCGTGCCCTGGTAACCATAGGATGACATCCTGGAGATGGTGTGATGATAGGCGGAGTGACGGAAGAAGTCGAGGTGGATAGAGTACCATACAACCGAATTGGTGCAGTTATCCAGTAGGATAAATCTTCTGTATTACCATCCGACCGGAATGGTGCAAGTGTCCGGTCGGATAAAAATTTTGTATTACCATCCGACCGGTTGAGAGCAGTTGTTCGGTCGGATACATCATCAGTAGAGTCTGGACTAGGCACAATAAGATGCTGATCCTTGGCTGGAGCAGACGGTAAAACAGGCTGGAACTCGGCTGAATCATCCGAAACGAAATGCACAGGTGTAATAGCAGGAGCAAGGTCACGCTTGAGCGACGAAGCATGCCGTCTTGGTTGAGGCATTGTCTGAACAGCAGTTGGTAAGGTGCAGGCCGTAGTATCCAAGAAAATAGAGAGGTCCAAATCTGAAATTGAAGTTGTAGACGAGGTCCGATAGAATGGAAAGCACTGTTCATCAAATTGAGCATGGCGAGTGGTGAAGACTCTAGATGAGTCGGGATCGTAGCAACGAAAACCCTTGTGGATGTGCTATAACCCAAGGAAATACAAGGACGACTGCGAGGTTCCAATTTATTAGTAGCATAGTCTCGAAGATAAGGAAACACACGACACCCAAAGGGTTTGAAGGTGGTATAATTCGGATCATGGCCAAATAGTAGCTGAAACGGAGACGTGTTTTGAAGAAGTGGGGAAGGCAGCTTGTTAATGACAAAAACGGCAGTAGCAAAAGCATCGAACCCAAGAGATGCAGGAGCATGAGCATGAAATAACATAGATAATCCGGTTTCATATATGTGACGATGCTTACGTTCGACCTTACCATTTTGTTGAGGTGTGTAGGGACAAGAAAGCCGGTGGTGAATTCCATTTAAATTCATAAAGTCACGCACTTTCAAGTTCAAAAATTCAGTACCACCATCGCTTTGAAAAACCTTGATTTGACGGGAAAATTAAGTGCATACAAAAGCATGAAAATGGACCGGTACATCATAAAACTCATTCTTAGTATGTAACGGATAAATCCATGAAAACCAGGAGTAATCATCTACAAAGGTAACATAATAACGAAAGCCAGCAGAAGTAGAAACAGGTGCAAGACCCCATAAATCACATTGTATTAAATAAAGAACATTGATAGCGCGTTTTTCATTCAATTTAAATGAAAGTTTCTTACTCTTTGCTAACTGACAAGAAGAGAAAACATTGGGACTCAGCAATACTGAGGTGACGGATAAATGACCAAGTTTATTTAATAACGAGATAATAGAAAATGGAACATGTCCTGAGGGTAAATGCCACAAATCAAACCTAGCCTTCAATACTTTGTTCCAGACCGCTACCACCAACACTGGAATTCCCTTATCAAGCAAGTAAAGTCCCTTCTCACACCTTCCCTAAGCCAGGATTTTCTTTGTCACCCGGTTCTGAATCGCAAAGAACTTATCAGAAAATGTGACGTCAACAGGAAAATCAGATGTTAATTTACTGATAGATAAAAGATTCTTGGTGACATGAGGCACTACCAAAACATCCAATAGCTGAACATCTGCAGACAATTTACAAGAACCAATATGCGAGATATCTAAAGCATTTCCATTACCAACAATTACAGAACCGTTACCAGAATAAGGTTCTTAGGAGTCCAGTGTGGTAGACTTGTTGGTGATGTGAGCAGAAGCGCCCGAATCAAGATACCAATTGGGAGTGGAGTCCGAAACACTGCAAGAGGATGTGAATGGCTAAGCCAAGTTTGTGGAGGAAATGGCCTAATGAGCACTTAAAAATTGAGTACATTTGTCGGCATATGATCTCCACGACAGATTTGACAACGAGGAATATACGGTCTGCGCCCCCTGTTGTTCGAACCGGTACCACCACTCTGAGTTCCCGAAGAAGAGCCACGATATGTCGAATGATGGCCACGCCAAAAATTCTGACCCGAAGAATGAGAGTTACCACTGGATTGTCCGCGACCATGAGAGGAGCCGCGATTTGACGAAGATCGCCGATCATCCGTGAATGCCATCTGAGTTGTGGAGCCCTCCATAGCTCAGAGCATGAGATCGTATTTCTTTGCCTGATGCAATAAATCTAGAAAAATAGGAATAGGGGAGAACGCCATACGAGTGTCCACGAAACAAGCAAATTGAACACCCAATCCACGCAAAACTTGATGACTTTTATCAGATTCATCCACCGGATGACCGATAGCATTCAATTGATCACACAAGAGTTTAAACTTCTTACCATAATTGTCCACTGAAGAACTACCATGGCGTAGAGAAAGGAGTTATTCACGGAGTTGATGCTAACGAGATACCGACGAGAACACACCCTTAAGGGTTTACCCATGTTTCTCGCGAGGTGGACGAATCAATGACTTCCGAAGCCACATCTTCGGAGAGGGAAGTATACAACACCCTCAGAAGTTTTTTATCCTTCATCTTCCAAGCCGTGTATGCGGGATTGACCAATTGAACGCCGGCCTCAGATATGATGGTGGGCGACGGCGCAACGGTGGATCCGTTGACGAAGCCCATTAAATCATAACATTCCACCATATGCATGATTTGACGGCGCCAAGGGAGATAATTTGTGGAATTCAGTTTGATAGCAACAACCATGTTGATCATCGTTGTGACAGGGAGAGAATCGTTCACAGGAACAGCCATGAAGAAGCTAAATAAGCATCACCAAAGGGGACCAGTTTGGTGATAGATGCGACTGAGGGGATGAGTCCGAACGTGATGGTGATATGCGGAAGGCGGTGGAAAATAAAAATTAGGTTTTTAGAATCGTAAAGCTGATACCATATAAGAGTATTTTAGAATCACCAACGGCTTGAACTTCTATTTATAGAGAATTACAAGAGATACAATAATATCACAAAGATACAACAATATCCCTTAATTAAAAGGGAGATAAAAACGGAAATCAAAGAATATATCCTAACAAGAAACACAATCAATGGCTTTAACTATTAGTCTTATCAGATGGCCTTTAGGTTTTGGGGAAGACATTTGTCATTATACCATTCGATGATTTCTTTATATTAAGTTATTCTATTATGAAAATTGAGGTGTGGTGGGTTGAAAGAAAAGAGAGAGAGAGAAAATGGCGGTGAGGCTCTTGGGCCTTGGCTCATTGACCCAGGCCGTATGACCCTCTTTTTCTTCCATCAAGGCAGAGAGCATATATATACGAGATGAGTGTCTATGTGACATAAGTTAGTTAAGCATAACTAAATCTTAACCACAAACCCTTACACAGTTAAGTAAGATTAATCCTAAATAAATCTTAGGAACCTGAATTTAGTCATTCACTTGACAAGTTTAGAAGGAGACATGTGTCATTATTTAATTGGACATTATCATTTTATTTCTTCTTCGATTCTTTCGGTGGAGTCCCTCCAATATACTAATGTTTTCAAAAAAAAAAAGTTGTTTTATTGTTAATAAATATGACTTTTCTTTAAATATCTAATTAATTATTGTCAATCTGATTTCTAATTGATATTACATATATGTGTTGTACTAATACATTTTGAATTTATTGAAAAGTCTTTATTCTCATTATATTAAAAAAAAAAGAAGGTTATTATATTTATTTAAAATAATAATCGTTAAAAGATTGTAGTTTTTTTTTTTTAAATTTAATTCCTTATAACATATTTTTCTTATCATTCAAACTATTAAACCCAATATCAATTTCTTGGTTTTGAGAATGAATCCATAATATATATTATTGTGATTAACTCAATTGTATAATTTTATTTTCCAATTGATATTACTCAGTCATTTTAAATTTATTGATAAATTTTATTAACTCAATATCAATTTATTAACTCAACAAATATACTTTAGAATATTTATCCCCGCGCGCGGGTCAATTTCTTGGAGTATTATATGGGAAGCTAGACACGGTATCATTTTTCCTGATATGACATCACATGAAGTGTACGCTTGGCATATTCTTTAAAAGAATATATTAGCCCAAGAGCATTTTATTTTCAATCGTACACTACATTGCATGAACCTGGAATATTTAATACAACTGATATTCTTTCTTAATATTCCAAACATCAAAAACTTTCCTTGCCTACAATTATCATCAAAGAACAGTTAAAACATATGTTTGTATAATTTCTATAGCAAATCAAATTTATGCTAAAATGCAATAAAGAAAATGTAAATAACTCAGCACCTAAGAGATGGCAAATGATAATGAACATTTTTTTACTTTGTTTAAAATCTTAAATGAGGTTGTCTCATTTGCTGAGTATAAAAAGAGTCAACACATGTTGCGTAAGAGTAAGAGTATACAAGAATATAGTGTCTCAGCTTCATCTTTCTCTGTAAGAATGATTACAATGGCAAATTCATATTTCAAGCACCAATCAATTTGGAAAATACTGCTAATTGCAATACTTATGCTTTGCTTACACACAACAGGTCATTTATCTTTCACTTTATTGTTTGTTGGTGATCATATATCTATGTTAAGACTACAATCTCAGGACTACATATAACTATATGGGTTGGTAATGTAATAATAGCTCTTTATTTCAGACTAATATTTTTTAGTCGATCTATTTGTTGTATATGCAGAAGCCACAATAGGAGCTTGTTATTGCGCTTTGCCACAAAAATAACATTCGACGAATTCGTCTCTACAATCCAAACCCATTAGTTCTTACTGCCCTCACAGACCACCACAATATATCAGTCTTAGTAGGTGTTCCAAATGAGGAAATTCAAGGGATTGCCCAAAATGCCCTTCTTGCCAAATCTTGGGTTCAAAATCATATCCTCATGTACCCGAAAGTAAATTTCAGAATAATTGCAGTTGGAAATGAAATCAGCCCATTAGAAAGTGGAATTGCAAATATCGCAGCATTTGTTGTCCCTGCCGTGCAAAACATTCACAATGCAATTTTAGAAACTAGGCTTAGGACAAAAGTTAAGGTTTCAACTGCCTTAAGCTTAGGGATTCTTGGACAATCCTACCCTCCATCTACAGGGGTATTTCAGTCCGAAATCCAGTCTTCGTTTGTCGACCCTATAGTTAAGTTCCTAGTCAGCACTAACGGCCCTTTCCTAGTCAATGTTTACCCGTACTTCGCGTATATTAGCAATGCGAAGGATATTGGTTTGGATTATGCACTTTTTACGTCTAATTCGAGTGTTGTTAGAGACGGGCTGTATAGTTACCAGAATTTGTTTGACGCTATGGTGGATGCGACTCATGCGGCTTTGGAGAAGGCCGGTGGACAGAATTTGAAAGTCGTCGTATCGGAAACCGGATGGCCATCGGACGGTGGGGCTGCGACAAGCGTCGACAATGCGAGGACT
>BMAC01000030.1:1553786-1580963 GCA_014905375.1 Phtheirospermum japonicum | reverse complement strand
TCCAATTTAGGACCAAGATATTGTCCACTATCAAAACACATACACGAAGTTGGCAAAATCATCAAAAAAGGTACAAAATTATCCCGATCGGGCTTTTTGGCTGACGTGGCGTGATTCAATAATTTTCTTATCATTTTTCTTTATTTTTAAACATTAATTGAACAAAAACACCTGAGAAAGAAATCAATTTTGGTCCATTATATTGGCCACATTCCAAAAAACGTACGTGACATTGACCATCATCAAATCACATCTGCTAAGTTGGTCAATTCATCAAAAATGGTCAAAAATATTTTTTATATTTTTTAAATAAAAAATATATATATTTAATATATATTAGATATGTAAATTAATTTATAAATAATTATATTATATTTATAAATGTAGATTATATTTATGAATAATGATTTATTATAATATTATGTATTTATAATATCATTATTCATAAATATAATCTAAAATTATAAATATAATATAATTATTTATAAATATAAYTTATAAATTAATTTACATATCTAATATATATTAAATATATATTTTTTATTTAAAAAATATAAAAAAATATTTTTGGACCATTTTTGATAAATTGACCAACTTAGCAGATGTGGTTTGATGATGTCAATGTCACGTACGTTTTTTGGAATGTGGCCAATATAATGGACCAAAATTGATTTCTTTCTCAGGTTTTTTTGTTCAATTAATGTTTAAAAAAAAATGATAAGAAATTATTGAATCACGCCACCTCAGCAAAAAAGCCTGATCGGGATAATTTTGTACCTTTTTTGATGATTTTGCCAACTTCGTGTATGTGTTTTGATAGTGGACAATATCTTGGTCCTAAATTGGAAAGTGGACAATATAATGGATCAAAAAAGTAATTTTCCCTATAATATAATATAACAATACATTATCATCCACATTTTAGATATGATTTGATATCCATAATAAAAAGTAAAGGATTCTTAAATTCTATAGCAAACAAGAGTTTTTAATATTCGCAAAATTTTGAACACCCCAAAATTCTGAATATCATGATTCAAAATCTCAACAAATATTAGTCCAAATAGACCCTTAATGTCCATTAGACTCAAATCATAATATAATAAAACCACTTATTTTTACTTCATTATGTTATTCTCACTTAACCAATATGACTTGGAAGTCCGGAGTAAGTTCCATGCAATCTAATTCTAATTCATGAACACAAAACATAAGACGTGTGTTAATTTTCTTTAAACTTCAACATAAATCTCAAAAGTACATCTCAAACATGTATGCAATGATTTGTCGTAATAAAATATTTCTTAAGAAATCTACGTAACTTACTAGACCATCTATTTAGAGGAAGGACATTAATAGTTTAATTTTAAATTCTCTATTTTCATATTCTCTTTTTCTTTCTAAAATTCAGAGGAGGTGTGCATCAGGAAACTCTCGTCGGGGCAGCCATATATAGTAACATGTGCACTAATTGGATTTCAAATAGCTATAATTAATTACATTTAAGTAAATTTAAAGCACTATATAACCTTTTCACATTCAAATAAGGGCAAGACTCTTGTCAGGCCGGACTAACGGATCATTCGTTAGGCTAAAATTTCATACCGTTACATTATAGTACAAAAACCAATACGTTATAATAAAAAGTCAATACATCATAATACTAATACAAAAATTAATACATCATAACACGGGTCAGATATTTATGAAAAACCAATACTTTTGAGTACAAAAACCAATACATCATAGTTCAAAAACCAATACATTAGAGTATCGGGTCAGATGGCCTAGCAGGTCATGACCCGTCAATCTGGCCTAACGCAAGTGTTTGCCTTCAAATAATTTTTATAAAACGAATAAAATATGTATGAAGACTTGAAACAAAAGGAAAAAGGAAAACAAAGAAAAATAATAATAACTTCTAGGGAGACAGACTTCTAGGGAGACATAACCTTCACGAGTTTCTGTCGAACTACTAGATGATTTAGGAATGTCATGAATAGCAAACGGTCTTGACTCCTTGAGGGTCCGGCTAAAACCACATTCATGGCCTCACGAGCACCGAGCACTTCTCACAGAATGGTTCTCTCATCCACACTTTGATTAGGTGATGCAGTAAAAAAAATGCTTCTCTTGCATCCAAAATTTGAGCTTGCAATATAAAAAAGAGAAGAAAAAAAGAAAAAAAAAATGAAAACTTCAGGGGTAATTTTTGTAATTTTAAAAGATGAGTTATTTTTTTCTTTTGTAATTAAACTAAACTTGAAGAGTACTTTTGTAATTATCACTAAAAGAATTTTAAGATCAGGTCCCTTGGATGAAATAGACATGTATTTGTAGTAAAATATTTTCATTAATTTATTATTGAATTTTGTTAAACATAACATATGTCTCAAAAATCATAAAAGAGAAGAAGAAAAAAAGAGGAAAACTTAAAAAGATAAATTAATAATGGTGGTTAAACAACGATCTTTCAAAAATTACAAGTACATTTTTGAGATTTGGCACAAAAAATGCTTCTCAATCACTGAGAGTTACTAACCACACTTTATTTAGTGTGACGAGTAATAAAGATTGGTTTAATTATATTCTATCTAACCATAAGTATACGTGTAGATGTAGTACAAAATGAGTAAGTTTGATTTCCGCAAGATTCAAATCTCAGAAATTGATAAATAATATTATCAATAAACTAATATTATCTCAACGAAATAGAAAAGATTGTTTGTTTTGTGTCGTTATGAGCGACAAACATAAAAATATAAACTAATTATACTAATTTACTAAGAACAATAGCAAATGTAAAAATTAAGATATTCAAAATATAAAGGAGATATTTCAGGGTTTGGGGATTACAATGAACTCTTAATATATATCATTTTCAGTCAATTATTCAAATGTTGTTGTGATTCAATTTACTATAAGGAAATCACCATTTTAATTTAACCCTTCTCTTGAAATGACTAAACTGTGAATTCTAAATGTGAGACGCATTGTCAAGATCACATATAAAACTCAAAAAAGAGTCTATTTGGACTAGCATTTGTTAAGATTCTGAATCTTGGTATTCAGAATTTTGGGTATTCAAAATTTTGGGAATAGCAAGAATCCTTGTTTGTTATAGGATCAAGAATCTTTTACTTTGTATAGTATATGTCAAATCATGTCTGGTAAATGGATAATGTATTATCATATTATATATGATGTCAAATCATGTCTAAAAAGTTAATGATGTTGTATTATAATATTGTATTTAATAGTATTGAATTATATATGTTAATATGATAGTATGTGATAGAGATTAGGTAAGAGAATATTGATTGGGTATTTAATTGTTGATTCTTAAAATAAACGAGTATTCGGTATTCGAAATACCAATTCGGTATTCTGAACCCTAGGGCAAACAAGATCTTTAAGATTTATAGGACTTCACTACTAATCTCAAACCTCCTGGTCTTGTTGATTAGAGTGTTTCGTGTTTGAAAACCTAATTGATAAATCTCATCTCTCGAATCATGATTCATAAGACATTAGTTATAAAAAGTTGTCAATCAATTTACAACTACATAAGCACAAATGATTGTCAATCGGTTTGCAATGATGAAATACAAATTCAAAAAAATACGATATGGATTATATTTGAATGTAAATCCTTTTGAGTCAACCAAGTATTGTTTGTTATTCAATTGAATATATGCTAATCACAAATCTAGTTTAGTCCTTCTCTCGAGGTGAATAAACCATTGATTCTGAGTATAAAACAATGTCTCCATTTGAAATCATATTTAAAAACTCAAAAGGTTTGAAAGGTTTATAAAACTACTCTCAAATCTCTTGATTTTATTGATTAGAGTGTTTTGAATTATAAGAACTATTAACAAACATCATCTCTCGATTTATGATTTGTTAAAACTAATAAGCATAAGAGGTTGTCAAGTAATTATGCATATATGTAATTCAAGAATCAAAAATATTGAAAGGATCAGACTTGTTTCCAAATTATTTTGGGGTTTGGAAACAATGAATAATTGATATTTTGATCTTTCATTCAATATGTTTGGATCCTTCGGTCTTTCTTTCAAAATATCAATTATTCATTGTTCCAAATTATTCATTCTTAATAAAAACTAAATAAAAATATAAAATCATACGAAATGACGAGTTAGATCCTTCTATCTTTGTGTTTTGTGTTCCTCCTCCGAACTCCCACTCAATCTCTCTATCTCACACTTTTAAAATATTTTTGGTGGTGAATGATGGTTCCCAAGATGGAAGATGTATCTGCCTAGCTTCTTGACCCCTCCTTTTATAGTTCCAAAATAAGATCCCCAACATTTAAACCGTATTTTTAACAATTTCTAATGTTTTTGGGGCGTTCGCGACCTGAGTCGCGACCACGAATGCAGTCATGACTAGGCTTTTAGGCTCCATTAACTTGTTGACTTCGTGACCCGCTCTATTCTTGATCCAACAAACTCTTATTCTTCTTAACCTCATTCCAATCATCAGTCTTTATACTCTTTGAAGCTCAATCTATCCAAAACAACTCCAAAATCCTATAAAAGCAACATAACAACTAAAAACTTAATAACGTCCAAATAATAGGAGTTAAAGTAAAAATACATTAAAAACGTATAAACAGTAGTTGAAACCTAATTTAATAAGTCACAATATGTACGTAAAATATGTGTTTATCAAACACCCCAAGCTTAAAGGTCTGTTCGTTCTCAAAGAAATTAAAGATAAGAAACAAACATGAGTATGGGACATGGAAAAAATGATGACGATGTATTTGCTTCAAAAGTATTATTCTTCAAAGAATAAATGCAAAATCAAGAATTCAATCACCACACCCTTTTACATATAACCCTCTTGTTCCGATCAATGATCCTTACATTGGAAAGTGTTTTGCTCAATCACACAAACGTATAAGATGGTACGTGTATATGCTCAAATCATATCGATGCATGAACTCTAACGTAAGCTTGCAAATCATCTATCTCCCAGTACTCGGTGTGTACAAAGACAGGAATCATAGTAGGTTTTTATTTAAGGTTGTAATGTAGGCTCTTTGGTCAGGTATAAAATATTTGGGTAAGTGAATGTAATAATAAAAAATAATAATGTACAAGAATATCACTATTATCCTAACAACTAAAATCTGAAACTTTTTATATTTCACCTTATCACAAGAACCCAAAATTTTTGTAGAACTATGCCTTTATAAATTAGACTTTCAACCAAAAATCTTTTTTTACAACCTTCAAATAGGCTTTCGACCAATCCAAAAAATCACTAACTATCGTATTTACTTGAAACTTTTGAAATTGCTTCACTAACTAAAAGATAAAAAGTAGCCTTTAAGCATTGGCTTTAAAGAAAAAACCCTATAGTCAATGTTTTTTTTTTTTTTTTTTTTTTGTGTGTATTTGATGTTGACTAAAATTAAGAAAAATAATAAATCCCTACACCTAATATCAATTTAGTCAAAAGGTTTTTCTACTCTCAACTAATATAAATAAAGAAATTCATAGACTTCTCGAGAGCATATGATAAATTCGTGGATAACAAATAATGAGAACGTAAAGCTCAACGGGGCTGACTAGGAAATTTTTTATTTAGTAGCTTTTATATATGAATATAACCAAATCGGGTTTTAAGAAATTTATCTAAATCACTTTCAAGTCTTTGAAACTAAGATATAAACCATAGCAAGTTTTAAAGAGATACATACGCGATAGAAAATCACACAAAGTTTCTCACCAGTCATATCATTTTTCAAAATAAGAAGCCAATATTTTTAGTCAAGGTATAGAAATCACGTTTAATCATGTATTTGTTTGTATAATATAAGTATTTTTTGAAAATCAACTTGACCCTAACACGTCATAAATTATTTCACAAAAGAGGTCCATACAAATGCATATTTCATCAAATGCATTAAATATTTTTTTTAGATCCAACTATCCAGAAATCCCATTTTGTTTTTAATAAAGTAATCAAATGTGCAAATAAAATAAAAAATAAGAAAATAAAAATAAAATAACGACTAATGCAGTCATATATGTAATACAAAATACATAACCAAAGTATAATGGATTTCCATTCCCCAAACTTATTTGCTACTATGTAGTAAAAAGTTTGGAAAATAAAAATGGTTTACTTTGGCTATGACTCACCAAATACAGGCGAGTTGGATGGGGAGTGACTTGATGTCGACTCCTATTTGGATGGATAGCTTCCTCGTCGGCTTTTGGAGGGATCGCTTTCTCGTTGGTTCTTGGAGAGATTTCCTCCTCGTTGGTTTGATGCATGTATCGAAGCACATCTATTGTTGTTGGGTTAGCTCCCAACTATTTCTTACTTTAACGTCTTTAGCTAGACACTTCATTCCTTCAAGAGTTTGTTTTACAACCTGAGATCCAATAAATTAAAGCTCTAATTAAGAACAAAGTGTAACCAATGTTTAAATTAATATAATTTATTAATTACATTATTCTCAATTTCTAATCAACTGTTCCCCGATAATGGCGCCAAAAACTTGACCGCAATTTATTTAGTGTGGCGAGTAATAAAAACTTGTTCATTTGTTATACTCTATCTAACCACAAGTATATGGTGTATATGTAGTACAAAATGCGTAAGGTCGATTTCCACAACGGCCAAATCTCAAAAATTGACAAGTAATGTTATTGATGTGGCCTAAATAGCCAGACCTAGATAGGGGTAGATCTGAATTAAGATTAGTAAGGAAAAGACAGGAGGCTTGACCAGACCATCCCTTGGGAAGGCCTGCCTAGGTCTTCTCGGGAAAAGGTCAGAGATATCGAAAAAGGGATCATCATAGCTCAGGAATTGTCCTGACCTGGTGTGGATTCTCTACGAAATAATCCTAAATGAATAGGATCAAGGCAAGTCTGATATCCTGACCATGAGATAACCTGGAGAGAGCAGGATCAAGACAGGGCTGGTATCTTGACCTCCTAAAATGGAACAGGTGGGACCACTTGTCAAAATTAGTTGCGCAACGACCCTTGATTCGCGGCCAGTGTTTCCGAGTTCCCGGATGGGGTCCCCACTGAGGAAAACTATAAATACCCCAGCCTCAAAGCTGGGAGAGGTATGTCATTCTCGTGCATTCTTTTCCTTGTGCACTGTTACACTCCATAATGCTTATCTGACTTAAGCATCGGAGAGGTTTCCACCGGAAAACCTTCAGTGGTCTTTTTCTGACGTGTTTTTTGGTGCAGGTCAGGCTTACACAAGTCAAAAGTTCGGTTTCACGTCAAGTTTTCTGGGTGAAATAATTGGCGCCGTCTGTGGGAACTCGTTCAAAGCTAGGACGTGAGTAACACATGGATTCAATAGGGCTTTGGCAAAATCTGGTGGCAGAGTTGGGTGGTACACCTAGCTCTACCGCACCGTGGGGTATGCCAAAGCCCACGGGAACATCGACGATGGAGCCAACAGAGATAAGGCCATCAGCAGCAGCCGGGACAAGCGTCACTCAACCTCCTGGTGGATCTACACAAGATGATGGTGGACCGATGAATGATGCCTTTCTCCGGCAATTGTCGGATCTTATTGGTAAAGCTGTGGAGGTGGCTGTCGAGAGAAAGTTTGCATAATTCTCGACGCCCCCGTCTAAAGCGCCCCCATCCCAGGCTGTCCCACCGCCGGAGATAGAGCCACCATGCGCCCAGCACATGGCCCAGACTCCTCTCCAGAATGAGGAAGAGAATCTTTCCGCTTCCAAAAGCGAAACTTCGAGCCAAACCAACCCGGACCTCACTGAGCAGATGTAAAATCTGCAGAAAAAAAATCAGGGAATTCAAGAGAGAAATGGCAGGTACAGGGACGACGCGCCATGGAGAGGCACACCATTCACTGAGGAGGTCATGCGTGATGATGTACCAGCCTCTTACAGATCCCTAGGATTTGAGTACAATGGGACGACAGACCCGTGGGATCACCTAAGCCAGTTTAAAATCGCAGCGGCTGTGCACAAGTTCTCAGATGCGGTCATGTGTCGGGTCTTTCCAATAACCTTCACTAAATCGGCCCAGCTCTGGTTTAGCCAGTTTCCGCCGCGTTCTATCAGCAACTTTGATGAATTCAGCTCGGTATTTCTGCATCAGTTTACCAGCTGCAGGAAATATAAGAAAATGTCGCTGGAGTTGTTCAGTCTGAAGCAAAAGGAGAATGAAATTCTGCATGCTTATATCAATCGATTTACGAATACAAATCTGGAAGTGCCATCAGCGTCGGAAGAGCTCCTGGTTAACGCGTTAGCACAGGGGTTCAAGAGAGGAGGATCTTTTTAGTCGCTAGTTGTGAAGCCAGCACTGAAATTTGGAGAGCTCTTGGAGCAAGCAGAGAAGTACATACACTTGGAGGAAGCCTTAAAAATCAAGGAAGAAGGTGAGAAGAAACGAGATTGGTATGACAGAGAAGAGAGATTGCCGATAAAGAGATCTAGGCCAGACCTGGCAGGAGGACGACCTCGCTTTGACAAATATACGCCTTTGGCGACCCCTCAGGGAGAGATCTTGCAGGCAATTGAGAGGCATACCGATCTCAAGTGGACCAAAACTTACTCTCAGAAACCGAAGAAGGAAAGGTCTGACCGATTTTGTAGGTATCATAATGAGTATGGACGTGATACGGATCAGTGCACTCATATGAAAGATGAGCTGGAGAGAATGGTGCAGGCTGGGCACCTCAAGGAGTATGTACAAATGAGAAGAGAAGAGTCCAGGTCTGACTCTTGTAGACGTGATAGGCCTCAAGGGAACAAGCATGAGCAGGACAGTGGACAAAACGGTGGAAGACGGAGTAACCAGGACCAGGTCATACTAGGAGAAATCCAGATGATCACGAGCGGCGAGTTGGATGAGCTCTCTAGATGAACTAAATATAACTATGTCCGAGCTACAAAAGACCTGGTCAGGAAAGCGCGCGAGGTGGGACAGATAGCACCTAGTCAAAGTATATGTTTCGGCTCTGAAGACAAGAATGGCATCTTGGCTCCTCATATGGATGCCTTGGTCATAACGACCACTATTGCAGATTACAACGTCAAATGAGTATTTGTTGACATGGGAAGCTTAGCTGACATCCTTTTCTATGATTGTTATCGGCAGCTAAAATCGGATGTGGAATTAGAAGAAGTGACAACTTCCTTGGTAGGATTTGCAGGGGGAGCTTTGAAACCCTTGGGGGCAGTTAGGCTTTTGGCAACATTGGGGGAAGAGCCATACAGAATTACTAAGACAGTACGATTCTTAGTGGTAGATGCACCATCTTCATACAACGTTATGCTAGGACAGCCATCCCTGAGCCAGTTCCAAGCGGTGATCTCGGTATACCATATGAAGATGAAGTTTCCGGCCCAGGATGGAACAGGTGAGATTAGGGGAGACCAGTATGCATCCGGAAAAAGTATGTCGATTGCATCCGACGCAATGAAGAGGAAAGACAAAGCAAGAGAGCTCGAGTGGATAAAGGGGTGCCAGAGCTGGCTCAGCGAGAAGAAGGTCTGATGATGGTAGAAATGGTTCCAGGGGATGATAGTAGAGTGGTGCGAGTGGGAACGACCTTGATCCCAGAAATCTTGGTAGACCTGGTCCAAGGGATAATGCTGACGTCTTTGCCTGGTCTCCAGAGGACCTGGTGGGAATAGACCCAGCAGTCGTCAAGAACCACCTCAACATTAGCCCTGGAGAGAAGCCTGTGAAGCAGCAAAATCGTAACTTTGGTCTAGAGAAGGAGGCAATCATTGAGGCCGAGGTTGAGAAACTGCTGAAAGCCAAGCACATTCAGGAAATACAATTTCCTGAATGGCTTTCTAATGCGGTATTGGTCCCCAAGACTCAAGACGATTGGCGCATGTGTATAGATTTCCATGATCTCAACCGTGCTTGTCCTAAGGATCACTACCCTCTGCCAAGGATAGATCACCTAGTCGACTCCACGTCAGGCTGCGAGCTATTAAGCATGATGGACGCCTCACAGGTTTATCATCAGATCAGGATGGCAGAAGGGTTAGTTTTATAACCCCGAAAAGAACATACTGTTACGTGGTCATGCTATTTGGGCTCAAAAATGCATGTGCCACGTATCAACGATTGGTCGATAAGATGTTCAAAGCTCAGCTGGGAAGAAACATGGAGGCCTACGTTGATGATATGCTAGTCAAGAGCTTGAAGGCGGCCTCGCATGTGGGTGACCTAAAGGAGACCTTCGACACTTTGAGAAGATACAGGATGAAGCTCAATCCCAAGAAGTGTGCATTCGGGGTTAGAGCTGGTAAGTTCCTGGGCTATATGGTCACAGAGAGGGGAATCGAGGCCAACCCAGAAAAAGTCAGGGCTATCATGGACATGCAAGCTCCAGGGAATGTGAAAGAAGTATAGTGCCTGGCAGGCCGAATCAATGCTTTGAGTAGATTTGTCTTTGCGCTCAACGGAGAAAAGCTTACTCTTCTTCCAAGCCTTGCGCAAGAAAGCTCGGTTTCAATGGAGTGATGAGTGTGAAGAAGCATTTAAAATGTTGAAAGAACACTTGGCTAATATGTCGCTACTTACTAAGCCAGTTCCAGGTGAGCCTTTGATCTTGTACTTGTCTGTCGGGCAACAGGCTGTCAGCTCAGTCTTGCTTCGAGAAGAGGGCAAAATACAGAAGCCAGTGTATATTAGAGCAAAGTTTTGCATGACACTGAGTGGAGCGAGCGATGTTAGCCCTGGTTGGCACAGCACGTAAATTACGACCTTATTTCCTTTCACATGGCATCATTGTGCAAACCAACCTACCGTTAAAAGCCATCATGGATAAGCTAGAAGCATCAGGAAGCCTGGTCAAGTGGATAATTGAGCTTAGTGAGTTTGATATAACTTTCGAAGCCAGAACAGCCATTAAAGCACAGGCATTGGTCGACTTCATGCAAGAAATGACCAGCTCTGCTGAGGAAGAGAAGGAATTGATGGTTTTTACGGATGGTTCAGTAGGGAACCTGGGTTGTGGCGCAGGCATAATACTGATCGATCCAATGGGTATAGCTACCGAATACGCTGTGCGGATGAACTACACCTTGTCTAATAACGCGGCTGAGTATGAAGCTCTTTTAAGGGGGGTTCAAATGGAAAAGGATTTGGGGGCAAAACAGATATGCACAAAAGTCGACTCACAGCTTTTCTGTAGACAAATCAATGGAGACTTTGAGACAAGAGATGAACACATGCAGAAATACTTAGCTCAGTTAAGCGATGTGAAAAATTCCAAAAAAATGTCTCCCTTAACTCACCAACCAGCGGAGGAGCTCATGACAATGAGCTCTCCCTGCCCCTTTGCAAAATGGGGGATAGACCTGGTCGGACCATTCCCAATGGCCCCAGCCTAAAAGAGATTCTTAATTGTGGCTATTGATCACTTTAGCAAGTGGGTTGAGGCGGAGGCCCTGGCAAAAATTACGGAAGAGGCGGTGATGGGCTTCATTTGGAAAAATATCGTATGCCGGTTTGGCATCCCAAGGGTAATGGTCTCGGATAATGGTACCCAGTTCATGGGAACCAAAATTAAATCTTGGTGCACTAAAATGAAAATTCAGCAACACTTCACATCTGTTTACCACCCACAAGCGAATAGACAGGTTGAAGTAACCAACCGAATCCTCATTCAGGGGCTCAAAGCACGCTTAGAAAGATCAGGGGGTAAATGGGTGGAAGAGCTAAGTGCGATACTCTGGGCCTACCGTACTAATCCTAAAGAAAGCACAGGAGAAACCCCCTTCAGCTTGGTTTACAGCATGGACACCGTTATCCCCGCAGAGATCAGCCTGGAAACCCACCGCATATAAAACTTCGATGAAAATCTAAATGAAGTACTCGTGCAGGATGCGCTAGATTTAATTGAAGAAAAATGAGATCACGTAGCGGTCAAGATGGAGCATGTGAGAGGATGAATTCGGGCGGCTTATAATAAGACAATCCGGAAGAGATATTTTCAGGTGGGAGATATGGTCTTGAGAAGGGCTGATTTGGGAAAACCCAAGGGGAAGCTGGACGCTACCTAGCAAGGACCATTTCAGGTTGCACAGGTCTTGGCGGGTGGTGCTTACAAATCGGAGGAAATGGACGGGACTGAGATACCGTGCGCATAGAATATTTCGAATTTACGTAAATTCTATGTGTAATATGATCTTACAAAGCTTATTTATATAACGATTATGCAGGTTCATTCTTGATTGCCAACTAGTGGGTTTCTCTAAATCCAGAATTGGCTAAAGGCGGATGCCAATTCCTGACCTGATTGTCCGTGTAAGCCAGGATTGCCTAAGGGCGGATGCCCCATTTTCCTGACCTGATTGTCAGTTTAAGTCAGGATTGGCTAAGGGCGGATGCCCCATTTTCCTGACCTGATTGTCAGTTTAAGCCAGGATTGGCTACGGTCGGATGTCCCATTTTCCTGACCTGATTGTCAGTTTAAGTCAGGATTGGCTAAGGGCGGATGCCCCATTTTCCTGACCTGATTGTCAGTTTAAGTCATGATTAGCTAAGGGCGGATGCCCCCATTTTCCTAACCTAATTTTCAGTTTAAGCCAGGATTGGCTACGGGCGGATGCCCCATTTTCCTGACCTGATTGTCAGTATAAGCCAGGATTGGCTAAGGGCGGATGCCCCATTTTCTGACGTGATTGTCAGTTTAAGCCAGGATTGGCTACGGGTGGATGCCCCATTTTCCTGACCTGATTGTCAGATGAAGCCATGATTGGCTAAGGGCGGATGCCCATTCCTGACCTGATTGTCAGTATGATCCAGGATTGGCTAAGGGCGGATACCCCATTTTCCTGACCTGATTGTCAGGTGAGACCAGGATTGGTTAAGGGCAGATGCCCATGAAAATTCCTGACCTGATTATATGTTTAAATCAGGAAAGGCTAAGGGAAGATACCCATGAGAACGCTCGACTTGATCGTCAGTTTTACGCCAGATCTGGCCAAAGGCGGAAGCCCCAATTCTCCAGACCTGGCGGTAAGATCAAAAGCCAGGATTGGCTAAATTTGAAAAGCCCTAATTCGCTTGTTTAATTAAACAGATAACAAAAATTAGCTGAAGATTTAACAAAATTCTCGAAGAAAATACTCTTGCATTCATTACGAAAATTCCGACAAGTACAGCAAAAGAAAATTGCACACGCCTTCTATGAAAACTGGAAAAGTTGATTACAAACGTAGAAAATAAAATAGAACAATAAAAATTCAAAAAGGGCTCAGAAACATTCATTCATGCGAGGCAAAAGTCCTCCGGCCAGAAGCAAGAACTCGGCGGACGTACCACAGCTCGCGCTCAGTCTCATGGTAGCGCTGGCGATACTTGTCGGCCCGCTCAGAGATAGCATGAGCCTCACCGGCGGAAATCGTCAACCGGTTTACTGATTCTGTCAAATCAGCCTTCTCCTCCTGGAGTTGACGATTCAGCTGACGGAGCTCATTCCACTCTCGCTTGTAGTGGCGCTTTTTCTGCCTATTCCTCTCCAGGAGCCGGCACATGTAGTTGATTTTCTCCCGGAGAGCGGACAGTTTGTTGGAGAGTTTGAAATTTTCAACAAACAGAGAGAGATTTTTTCGTTTCACAGTATCGAGTTCTTCAAGCAGGGAAGGAGAATCCATTATGGAGATTGAAAAATAATAAATCATAAGTGCATGTATATAAAGAAAAAAGAGGCACGTGCCAAGGAATCAAAAGTACTAGGGTTTTCGGAAAATCAGGAAACCCTAGAATCCCAAGAGTCATTACAAGAAAAAAACATTTATTATCATTTAGAGATTGTTCAGCGTAAAAATACAGAAGAAAATAAAAGCAGACCAGCCACACAGGCAAAAAAACAGGTCTGAACAAAGAAAATAAAAGGAGCTACTCCAGATCTAGATCTCAGCATCCAGCTCTTTGGCAAGCTGCTCCACCGCCTCCTCTGCTAGGGCACCCGGTGAAGCTCCACCTGGCAGCTCACCCAAACCTGCGAAGATGGGGGAAGGAGAAGAGGCAGGAAGATCTAAGGCGAGAGCCTGGTCTGGTTGAGACTGCTCTGGTGCAGGAGAGTGGAAAAGGGTGAGGACATGCTCAGCAAACTCAGTTGCTCCGCTGGTATGCAGGCGTTCTCGCTCCTGAGCAAAAGTGAAAGATGTGGGCTCAGGGGGAGTCTCTAGGGGCAGCTCTCGATCAAAAGGAACTCCGGGATGGCCTGAGGACCACTTGTCCTGCTCATCCAGGGCAAAGTAATAGTAACCCATTGCCTCTGGAACGATCAATGAGTAAAGCTCCTTGGACCCCAAGAAAGCTTTCTGGGCCTCCTCCCTAGCGAGCTGGATTAATTTTAAACCCTTTTAAGAGTTTAAAATTTTAGTCTCCCATCCTTCTCTGGCTTTCGCTAGGGCTTCGTCAGCTAGGCTCCTCGCCTCAGCCAGAGCCTCATCCCGTGCTTCGGAACGAGCCATCTCCACGACCTTGGCCTGAGCCTTCTTCACCTCGGCAAGCTCGTCCTTTAGCTTTTTCAGCTCAACCCCTCGCTCCTTAGCCAGAGCACGAAAACGCTGCTCCTTCTCGCGCAACTCCTTATTCTCCTTGATCACGTCAAACTGTATTATAGATTTTGCAGCCCGAGTGTCCAGGACCGCCCTCTTGGCCTCAGCCTAATTATAAAAGGAGGGATTAATACACTAATAGAAGATAAAAGAGGAAGAAGAAAGAGAAGGAAGAATTTACCCGAGCCTCATCCTGGCACCACGACTCCAGAAGCTCGCGGTCACTCATCTTCTCCAGGACCTACAAGTCTGCGGATGAACATTGCCCACGCACATGCCGAAGCGCCACATCTCCTGAGCAATTCAGAACTGCAGTAGTTGAAGGTTTGGTGATGTGAGTGATCGGTGTCGTGACTGAGGGGGCGCGCCCGCTCTGAGCTATTCTGGGCCTCTTGAACAAGGGAGTGTCATCCTCCTAAGATTCAGAAGTGGGGCTCGCTACCGCTGTAGGGCGAGGAGGCAACCGAGAAGGGCTGGAGCTCGGCACTCGAGGAAGATTGGAGCCCTGGACTTGGAGAGAGGAGGAGGAGCCCACTCCCTGAGCCCCCAGTTCTGGGGCAGCTTTCGTCCTTTGCTTGCAGGCCGCAATCATTTGGTGCATCATACTTACTGAAAAAGAAAAGGAGAAGATGATAAGGAACTTATGAAAAATAAGTATAAAAGACAGACCATGATAAAGGGATTTTACCAATCTCCCGGGTCAAAGGACCTGTTTCTAGCCGCTCATTGAAAAAGTCCAAAACGAAATAAAGGAGGAGATGAGTTACGTGAAGAGGATTGTCGTTAAGGGTGGAAATGATTTTTTGCATGCGGGGAGACCTGTCTGTCGCGGACATGTGATGATAAGAAGGCAGCTTCTCAATGGGCTTGGGGTCAAAACCCCAGTCTCCCTCACAGTAGACAAAAAATAATTTCTTCCTCCAGGATTTGTTGGAGGAAGTAAGCCCGTACAAGAAATGAACTCCAGGTCTGGCGCTGAGGTAGAAGTAGTCAGGGTAGGATCTCTTAGCTTGGTAGAGCTGATACAAGGTATGAGCTGTAGGGTCCAAACCAGCGTACCGTATGGCCAGGTTGTATCCTACTATAATTCTAAAGGAGTTGGGGGTAAATTGAAAAACAGGGATTTTGTACATGGCGGCGATTTCCAGCATCAGAGGGTTTACGAGAAGATGAAAACCCGCCTGAAATTGATCGGCGTAAAAGGTCAGGCGGCCTTCCGGCGCTTGACACGCCAGGATACCTGGCGGAGGGCTATAATGATCAAATTGTTCAGGAAACTTATATTTATGGTTAATTTCCTCAATAGATCTATCACTGAGAATGGAGGTGATTTTTGGATGATCGGGGACAGGCAGAGGATATTCTAGTGACGACGATGAGGAAGTGGCGGCCGCCACCACCGGAGGGGAAGACGGCGAAGATGAAGAGGCTAACGCCGCCACCGCCAGAGGGGAAGACGGCAAAGATGAAGAGGCTAATGCCACCACTGCCGGAGGGAAACACGGCGAGGATGAGGAGACTAATGCCGCCGAAGAAGAAGAAGTAACAGGAGGAGCATCAGGAAGAGATGATGACTCTGACATTATTGAAAAATTAATAGGAGATCGGAAAAGTACCTGGTATTTGAGGATGGTCGGAAAAGTTGAGAGCTTGAATTCGCTGGGTTGCTAGAGAGAAAAACGGAGCCCTATAGTATTTTGCAAAAGTGGAAACACAAAAAGTGAAGAAGAGAGAGAACGCGGCGGGAATAAGAGTAAGGAGATAATTTCAAAAAACAGAAATCGAGGAAAAAGCGGGATTTGATGGGATCCCCGCATTTAATGCGGGACAGATGAACAGTACCCTAGGTGGTGAGCTGGAATGCCAACTGTTGTAGGGTAGGTCACACGCTGCTGACTTGTCAGTAGTACAGTACTTGGTAAGGCGTGCAGGTATGGTAACCATTTTGGGATATGGATCGGCACCACTAATGCCAATGATTAAGCCTGGTTTCCAGGTGGATTTTTAGGGATTCGTGCAGGTACAGGAAATAGGACAGGTGTGTGGGACCTCACGTACCCCTAAAAGCCTTGAAATTTTACCGATCTACCCTAACCATTCCGGGGGGAGGAGTTGATGTGGCCTAAATAGCCAGACCTGGATAGGGGTAGATCTGAATTAAGATTACTAAGGAAAAGATAGGAGGCTTAAACAGACCAGCCCTTGGGAAGGCCTGACTTGGTCTTCTCGGGAAAAGGTCAGAGATATCGAAAAAGGGATCATCAAAGCTCAGGAATTGTCCTGACCTGGTGTAGATTCTCTACGAAATAATCCTAAAAGAATAGGATCAGGGCAGGTCTGATATCCTGACCCATGAGATAACCTGGAGAGAGCAGGATCAAGACAGTGCTGGTATCCTGACTTCCTAAAAGGGAACAAGTGGGACCACTTGTCAGAATTAGTTGCGCAATGGCCCTTAATTCACGGCCAGTGTTTCCGAAATCTCGGATGGGGTCCCCACCGAGAAAAACTATAAATACCCCAGCCTCAGAGCTGGGAGAGGTATGACATTCTCGTGCATTCTTTTCCTTGCGCACTGAAACACTCCATAACGCTTATCTGACTTAAGCATCAGAGAGGTTTCCACCGGAAAACCTCCGGTGGTCTTTTTCTGGCGTGTTTTTGGGTGCAGGTCAGGCTTACACAAGGCAAAAGTTCGGTTTCAGGTGTAGTCAAGTTTCCTGGGTGAAACAGTTATCAATAAACAATTTTTATCTAAACGAAATAGATTGTTTGTGTTTTTGTGTCGTACGAATGATGAACATAAAATATATTTTAATTATACTAATTTACCAAGAAAAATAGAGAGTGTAAGAATAGAGATATTCAAACTATAAGGGAGTATTCTGGGGTTTAGGATTACAATGCACTTTCAATGTTTATCATTTCCAATCAATTCGTCAAATATTATTGTGATTCAATTTACTATAAGTCAATCACCATTTTAGTTTAATCCTTCTATCGAAGTAACTAAAATGTGGATTATGAATGTGAGACGCATTTTCAAGATCACATTTAGAACTCCAAAAAGCTTTAAAAATTTATACGACTTAACTACTAATCTCAGACCTATCACTTTTGTTGATTAGAGTGTTTCGTGTTCGAAAACCTAATTGATAAACCCCATCTCTTGAATTATGATTCATCAAATCTAGTAGTTAACAAATCTAAACTAGTCATATTAAAGGAGACATTATCAAATGAAATTGAAAAAAAAAAGTTGTTACCTAAATGATATTCGAATAAAATAGTGGATATTTTGCGCGAAATATTCACCGCGGTATGAGAACTATTAAACTTTTTATATGCAATCATACGTTTTTGTAAAGTTCAAGAATTATCTATAGGGGATACAACAGTAAAACTGGGATAACACCAGGTAATAATCAAACTAACAGAAACAGCAAATAGCAAAGAACAAATAGAAATAAAAAAGATGTCACGGCGAGCGAACTATTTCCTTAAAATTCTTGTTGCCCCGTACTCAGTGCTCACGGTTTAAATAATTATTATCATATTATTCTAAAAAAAGTTAGATCATCTATTTTATGGTTATTTACATAATTTACCACTGAGGTTGGGTTAATTAGAGAGAGAGAGAAATGTTTGAAAATTATAATATACACCCTGAGATTTAACTTTGTTAAATATAAAGTTATAATTGTAGCATTTTTACAAACACAAGGGATGTTCATAATAATTTTACAAAATTAAACCTAATTTCTTTTATGTTTTTATTTTGTAATTTTCAATACGTATTTTTTTTTTAATTTAAGCTATACCTCAGGGTTAGTTTCTGTAATTATTATACTTTTATTTCGAAAACTTTTAACCCATCTATGTTACAGTTATTTACAATAATTACCCTAAGTTGCGTGCATAATTCTCTTTTGTTAGCCTCTATCCCAGAATATTGTTTATCCAATGGTTTGTGAAAGATAAAGGGACCAAAAGCTGGAAAAGGAAAACAACTCATATTGCCAAAAACACACATCAAAAGGCTGCTTTTATTTATCTCACTTTCTGTGTTAATTTCAAAACAAGATGTGCACCTATATATAGCATACAACACATTGTTCCTCAAATGATCTCAGCCACACAATACAAATGTACTAGCTACACTATCTGATCAACACGTAGGCAAAGAGCCGTTGCTAGGGTTAGCAGAATGCATGCACAGCGGCTCTCCTTGTCCTATAGCTTCCTTTGTATTTTGTTCTGCACATTCAGGCACAACTGTCACCTCACCATGGTTAAGGTCACCAGTGTTAGGATTATCATGGTTAACACCCCCTCTCAATTCGAGCGCGGTTAAGGATGACACTCTAAGTTTCATTCTGAGCCAAGAGAAGAATTGCTTACTCAGAGGTTTAGTTAAGATGTCTGCAACCTGATCAGTAGAGGGGCATGGCAGACTTCAATGGATTTTGATGCCACTTTTTCTCTGACAAAGTGAAAGTCCAATTCAATGTATTTTGTTCTAGCATGAAGAGCCGGATTGGAAGCTAATGCAATAGCACTAATGTTATCTACCCACACCCTTGGTATATGATCCAAAAATAGTCCTAATTCTCTAATCAGGTATTGCAACC
Source organism: Phtheirospermum japonicum (assembly GCA_014905375.1). NCBI lineage: Eukaryota > Viridiplantae > Streptophyta > Magnoliopsida > Lamiales > Orobanchaceae > Phtheirospermum > Phtheirospermum japonicum. The sequence goes on along the minus strand of BMAC01000030.1, from coordinate 1,561,754 downwards.
AGGTGATTTCAGCTGTAGCATAAGCCAAGCTCCTATATTCAGCTTCTGTGCTGCTTCTTGATACTGAGTGTTGCTTCTTTGAGCTCCAAGACAGTAGATTTGATCCAAGAAACACCCAGTAACCAGTTACGCTCCTTTTATCATCTGGATCACTTGCCCAATCTGAGTCAGAGAATCCATTCAAGATCATGTGTTTGGATTTCTTGAAATGAATGCCATGGTCCTGTGATCCAGCCAAGTACCTTAGTATCCTTTTTACAGCTTTCCAGTGTTCATCAAGTGGACATGACATAAACTGACAAACTTTATTAACACTGAATGCTATTCCAGGCCTTGTGATTGTTACATATTGTAGAGCACCAACCACACTTCTGTACATTTTACCATTTATGGTGGGATTTCCTTGATGTTTGGACAATCTGGAAGTGGAAACCATAGGGGTTGGACATCCTTTAGCATTTGTCATGTTCACTTTTTATAAGAGATCTCTGATATATTGACCTTGACTGAGATGCAATCCATCTGAGGTGTAAGACACTTCTATTCCAAGAAAGTGATGTAGGTGACCCAAGTCCTTGAGTGAAAATACATCTCCAAGTCTCTTTATTACTTCTGAAATGTGATCATTGCTATTTCCTGTGATGAGGATGTCATCTACATAGATCAATAGGAACACTTTGATCCTTCCTTGAGTCCTATAGAACAAAGATGTGTCAGCCTTTGAGTTGGAAAAACCTAACATAGAAAGGACTTGTTTCACTCTGAGGTACCAAGCCTTGGAAGCTTGTTTGAACCCATAGATAGCTTTGGATAGCTTGCAAACCAGATTGTTCCCCCTCTCAAAGCTAGGTGGTTGCCTCATATAGATGGTTTCCTCCAATTTGCCATGTAGAAAGGCATTGCTTACATCAAGTTGCTTAATGGACCATCCAAAGGAAACTGCAATACTGAGTATAAGTCTGATAGTGGCTGGCTTGACCACAGGACTGAATGTTTCTTGAAAATCAAAACCAGCTTTCTTGAAAAGCAACCGACCTTGCTTTGTGTCTTGAGATTGTGCCATCTGCATGTTTCTTGATTTTAAACAGCCACTTGCAGCCTACAAGGTTCTTTTCTGGTGGTAAAGGGGTGAGTGACCATGTATTATTAGCAACCAAAGCCTCATATTCAGCTTGCATAGCTGATTTCCAAACTGGAATGGATAGAGCTTGCAGAGTTGTGGTTGGTGTTTGATCAGATAGGTCAGCAAGAAAAACTTTAGGTTTATAAACACCTGCCTTTGCTCTAGTAATCATAGGGTGTAAGTTGGTTTGGCCAGCTGGTACTTGTGTGGATTGATTTGGTTGTGATGAGGAAGGAGAGTCACTGAAGTGAGGCAAGTGGACATACAATGGGATTGTACTGTTAGAGTCATGTGTAGAACTAGGAATGGGAGAGTGTATACCAGGTGAGTGATGAGGGGAAGGAGGTGGAGATGGAGATGAAGGTGGAGATGAAGATGATGAAGGAGTATGGTTATCTGTAGTGGAATTGGGGAATTGAGGTTGGATTATAGGTGGCTGATTGATGATAATGTTGTTGTGTTGGGAATTTTGAGGAGATGATTGAGGTACAGATGTAGAGTAAGGAAAAGTGTTTTCATCAAATACTACATCTCTAGTGACAATGGTTTTCCCAGAGGTGAGCAGCACTTTATAACCTTTATGGTGAGAGCTATATCCAAGGAAAGTGGCAGGACTTGATCTGAATTGGAGTTTGTGTGAGTTGTATGGTCTGATGTGAGGGTAACAGAGGCATCTAAAGACTTTGAGTCTTTGATAATCAGGAGCTATACCATAGAGTGTTTTTGAGGGATTTTTGTATGACAAGGTTTTGGTGGGGAGCAGGTTGATCAAATGACATGCTGTGGTGAAAGCATCATCCCAAAAGGATAGAGGTAGACCTGACTGTGCTAGGAGTGACAATCCCATCTCAACAATGTGTCTGTGCTTTCTCTCAACAAGACCATTTTGCTATGGTGTGTAAGGGCAGGAAACCTTGTGATGGATGCCTTGATTTTGGAAAAAGGTGGTTAAAGATCTGAATTCTCCACCCCAATTTATTTGTACAGCTTAATTGATTTTCAGAAAGAGCTTTCATGTGTAGAAAGGCTTGATGAGTGTCTGACTTTTGTTTGAGTAGATATATCTATGTGAACCTGCTTGAATGATCAATAAAAGAGACATAGTATAGGAAACCATTTCTTGATTTTACTGGAGAAGGGCCCCATAAGTCAGAGTGTATCAATTCAAGAGGTTTGTATTTATGTTCAGATAAGGAATATGGTAATCCGTGGGATTTGGAAAGCATACAAGGTGCACATAAATCAGACACAAATTTTATTTGATGTGGAGGGACATTACAAGACTTCAACACTTTTATTACAATATCATTATATGGATGACCTAATCTCTTATGCCAAAGATTAACATCACAATCTTTATTCAAAGTAGTGCTGAAAACAGATGGAGAATGGTGAAGTCTTGATTGAGGCAAAGTTTGAAGGCTGGGGAAGTGACTTGGCTTGGAACTCTGAAGATTGAATTGGTAAAGGCCAGACTTAAGCTTTCCCTTGAGTAGTATGGCTTGTGTATCTTGATCCTTGACAAGACAAAAGGCAGGGTGAAATTCAAAGAAAATATTATTGTCTTTTGCAAGTTCAGAGACACTTAGGAGAATTTTGGTTATAGTTGGAACATGTAGAAGTTTCTTAAGGGTAAAAATTCTGGAATTAGCAGGATCATCATTAGAGAAGAGAGATGCTTTACCAATATAGGTGATTTTCTCACCTTCTCCATTTCCCATATGTAGCTTATTATCTCCATGATACTCTGAAGCAATGCTCATGTTGCTGAGATCATTACACACATGATTGGTTGCTCCTGAATCTGGATACCAAAACTGATCCATAGTGCTGTCAAGCTGTGCAGGTGGAATTTGAGCCATGTTAGCTGCAGGTGTTCTGAAATTTACTGGATGTTGGGAGCTTGAGGAGCTTTCAGAAGAGTTTTGTGATGCTCCATTGTAGCTTGAGTCATATCTATACCAGCACTTGGCTGCACTGTGTCCTGTGCCTTGGTAAACTTGGCACACAATCCTTGTAGCCTGTGACCTACCCCCTCTTCCTCTATATGCTCCTCTACTGTTTCTCCCCCTTCCCTTAAACTGATTCTGATTCTGGTTTCCTCTAGGGGAAAAGGTCCTGTATTTTTGCTGATTGACAGAGTTTGCAACAGGTAGTGTCCCATCAGTATTGACATTAGATTGATTCATGGATAAACCTGCAGCCCCCAATCTTGCTTCATAACTCAATAGCAATGCTTGAATATCAGCTAAGTTCCAGGGTTCTATTCTAGATATGACTGAGACCATGACTAAATCATACTCACTCCCCAGACATGTGATTATGTGCAAAATATGATCTTGCTCACTCACACTTTTCCCTATCACAGCAAGCATATCACAACAAGACTTTATTTTACTCAGATATTCCCTCATGGACAGAGATCCCTTTTTGAAACTGTTCAATTGAATTTTGAGCTGCATTTCTTTAGCCCTTGATTGGCTTGCAAAATTATTTTCTAAAGCATGCCAGATCTGTTTAGAAGAACTCAAACCAACAACATTAATCAGTATACCTTCAGTTAAGGATGAGAGCAGCCATGAAGCAAGTATTTGATCCTGTCTTTGCCATGTAATGAACTCAGGATTTATTGAAATCGGCTGTCCATTTCCATCCATTAGCATCCTCTCTGGTGCTTGAGCATCTTCTTTGATAAGGTATTCCAGTCCATAGCCTCTGACCGCAGTTATAGCTTGCTGTCTCCATATTAAGAAATTTGCTTCATCCAACTTTATGGACAAAAGTTGGCTTTGAGGGTAGATCAGGTTGTTTGTGTTTGTTGGAGTGATATTTTTTGATGAGCTAGATTGGCTTGAATCAGCCATGGTGGGGTTATACATATATATATAAAGGGTGTTATTTATTGTGACAAGGACTGGTCATCAAAAGCAGGATATACCCGCTCTGATACCATGAAAGATAAAGGGACCAAAAGCTGGAAAAGGAAAACAGCTCATATTGCCAAAAACACACATCAAAAAGGCTGCTATTATTTATCTCACTTTCTGTGTTAATTTCAGAACAAGATGTGCACCTATATATAGCATACAACACGTTGTTCCTCAAATGATCTCAGCCACACAATACAAATGTACTAGCTACACTATCTGATCAACACGTAGGCAAAAAGCCGTTGCTAGGGTTAGCAAAATGCATGCACGGCGGCTCTCCTTGTCCTGTAGCTTCCTTTGTATTTTGTTCTGCACATTCAGGCACAACTGTCACCTCACCATGGTTAAGGTCACCAGTGTTAGAATTATCATGGTTAACAATTTGCTTGCCAAAATTTCATTTTAGTGGCATTTACTAGTACAAATTTATATTAAATTTATGAATATTTAACAAGTATTCCTCTTTCGTGATATCTAAAGGTGTTCGTACATCTATTGAGCACGATGGTGATTGCAAGATGAATGTAAATCAGAATAAAAGAACTTAAAAGCAGGGCTTATTTGTTGCCCACCATTTACAAGTATTTTTCTCTTAGGTACTTCCTTTAGTAATTGAGAACTATAACAAATAACATCCTTATGGAAATATAATGGACAAAATAAAATATTCTACTATGTTGGTGTAACTTGCATAAATGTTGCATTAATAATTCTTTATTTACATTATGCCGACCTTCATTTGTTATTTAACATGTCTTATGATATGTACCTCAATATTCATTAATAGGTTATTTCATTAAATGGCAAGTATTGAAAATCAAGTTTTGTTAGCCTTAAACTTCTATATAATGTAAGGTGAATTATGAACTTTGTGTATATGATAGCTAAAAGTTACATCTTAAGAATTATAAAATTTTGAAAACAAAAAATAGAAAGGAGAAAATTTGATTCACAATAATATTTTTTTCTCGAAAGTTGATTGTCATTGCTGCCATGTTCTTGTCTTGGAGAGCAAATGAATGATATAACTAACTGGTAATTAAATAAATTGGGGCACTTGTTGGAAAGACATTAACGGAATACTGAAAGGACAAGCCATTGCAAATTCATATCTGCCAACATTTCAGGAACAAAGAGAATAATTGTCCGACATTGTTGTCACATTCATATCTTTAAGAGTTGAGGATGAAAATGAATGTAGTAGGTTTTTGGAAATATAAATAAGTAGATGGGTTGTTGTGATGACTTCAACAACCTCATGAAAAGATTTGTCATTGAAATGTATACTGCATTAACTCAGTACTTGGATACTTGCTTGCGGTTTGTCAAATAGCTCTATGTTGGCATAACATTATTTTTTTTTAGAAACGACAAAATGTCATCCCTAAAGGGTGATTGTATAGCAACGATTTATTCGCTATTGGCACAGTATCTATTGTGTCAATATGAGATTCGACCTATAAGCACGATTAATAAATATTATGTCTGTGTATTTTGTCAATAGACACGATACCATGTCATTAATAAATTATCATCCCTTTCAAGCATGATTTTTGTAGTGCTAATGCGTAACGGTTTTTAAAACGTTGTTATAAGAACAAAACAAATATAATAATCTAGTACCATAACACCTTTTATATAAACTGGGTTTGGAACTCGAACATGCATGCATAAAGTCGAATATAACCAATGTAGATTTAAAGTATCATAAACTGTGAGAAAATAAAATCATAGTTATATCGCCATAAATTAATACTCGATAACTTTAAAATGAATATATATAATTTTGTTCTCAAGATGGGCTTATTTACGAGAGTAATTGCGATTAATCTTTACGAAGACAAAAGACCCTTGTATAAATATATAAATTCCATCAATATCATATTTTATTTTCTTATTTTTTTATATGTATACCGACTAAATCGAAGTGTATATGATTCATGTATAAATATATCAAAAAAAAAAAAACAATCTTAAATCTGATACTCAAATTTCACATAAAATAAATTATAACATGATAAAAAAATATATAAATATATTCACTTAATATTTGATTTTATTTATCAAGTTAAGTGAAATATTCAAATTTTAAGTGAGTTAATATATCTTATATTTATCATTTATCATGTTTTTTTCTTTAATATATGCAAATATGAGTATGATTGAAAACCTTAAAAGATATCATTAGATGTTTTATACATAAAAAACTAAAAATAAATTAAAATTTTAAAAGTAATGAAAAAAAAGGTTAAACATAATAATTAATGTTGTATACACAATCTTGGAAGGTTAATTTGTACAAATTTAGTTTTAATCTTAATTTAATATATACGTGCACATTAATTTTTGAGGAAAAAAGAATAGACAAAATTAGAAAATGAACAAGTTTGAGATAGTGGACACGTCCACAGACAAAACAACCGTTATGTGCACAACACTATATGTTGTTGTTTGGCCACAACATTAGATCCACACCTGTTATTTTCATTATACACGATAAATATCAGTTGTTTTCAAAATGAAAAATGAAATTAAACATAGGAAAAAAAACTAACATGAGAGTAACGACTATAATAGTTTTTCAGAGAAATTTGGGGTGACAATTTATAATATGCAATTAGAAGGTTGTTAAATTTGTTACAACAATTGATAAATGGAGCTCGAATGTTGTTGGTTACATTTGATAGTCAGATGGCGGCAGACAATAAAGAGAGAGAGATGTGTGCAAAATGAAAATTGCGCAAATTTATCGGCAATTTTTAAGGTGATTTCATGACAACATTCTTTATTTAGGGTATCTTTGGCGTATAAATTTGATAGCTGAAAATCGAGGAAATGACTGATAAGTTAGTTATGAGCTAATAACTGAAAAACTAACTAATATATATAAAAGCGTTTGTCAAATTTAGCAGATAAGTTAGTTTAAAAATACAAAATTGCATAAAAGTACATGGTTAAAATAATAGTGTTTATTATAATAATTATTATTTTTATATAAGTTTAGCATTGTAAATTTAATTATTATTGTTTCTATAACCAATCTAGTTGAATATATATATATATATATATATATATATATATATATATATATATATATATATACACACACACACACACACACACACACACGCAATAGTTTTCAATAATTGCACAATATTTCTTAATGAGTTGAAGAACTTTTTTTTTATATTGCATACCAATTTATAGAGTCAAGCTATAATAATAATAATAATAATAATAATAATAATAATAATAATAATAATAATAATAACAATAAGTTTATATATTCAAGTGACAATAAATAAAAAAAATTAAATACATAATGAAATAATAGAGTTTTTCGAAAAAAAATGTTTAAAAGATGCATAAAATCAAAAAGTTTCATAAGCTTATTTGAAATGCTTGTAATAATAACATGCGAGATAAGCTCAAACTTTTCAAATAAGTTCATTCAACGAGACTTATTTAAATATAGGGAGCTTAGACCATCTCCAACAGCCTCCCTAAAATGACTCCTTAGTTATTTTAGGGAGACAAAACTATTAAAATTGCTCGAACAAGCTCCCTAGAGATCCTCCCTAAAATAAGGAGCTCTCTATTTTTCCATTACAACTCCCTACAAGTAGGGAGCAATTTTGACTCCCTAAAATATTTTCTTTTTCTTTTATCAAATGGGCTCCTTATCTGTAAACCAAAAAAAAAAAATAGAGAGGAAAGAAACAGGCGTGAAATACAAAGGAAAACCCAGAAAAAAAAAAAGAATCTCAACGGCTCTTTGCAACGGTAAAAAAAGAAGAACGAGGGAAGAGGCTTCATAATATTGACACAAACAATAATCAATTATTCATATCAAGCCTCAATTTATTCTAGAAAATAAAATCAATTCATATATATATATATATATATTATACTATA
>BMAC01000030.1:1492940-1546583 GCA_014905375.1 Phtheirospermum japonicum | reverse complement strand
AAAAAACTAGCACTGCCAACATAAAAAGAAAAGCACTGCTGAAAACTTGTGTAGTTCTATAAATAGCCATATACAATATATATATATATATATATATATTTATGTTGCATGTGCTAATTTAATTTCATTATTTTTCAATTATAGATGGACTCGCAAAATTCATATTATCGAACATTCGACGATGATTTTGAATTGGAGCGTGTACCATCTTCTCTATTTGATGAATCACAATCAAATAGTGGGAAAAAGAAAGTTCCGTGTAAACATAATTTCTCTGTTGAAGAAGATTTGTTGCTTGTATCGGCATGGCTAAATGTTAGTTTAGATCACGTGCATAGTAATAACCAAACACATAAAACATATTGGGATAGAATATATGATTATTTTCATGAGCACAAAACATTTTCATCCGATCGAAATTCCATTCACTCATGAAGCGGTGGTTGAATATTAATCTTGCAACCGGTAAATTTTGTGTTTTTTTTTTGCCCAAATAGAAGGTTTAAATCAAAGTGGCCAAACGAATCAATATAAGGTACCATTTTTTATTTTAGTTCTTGTATAATAGATTTTGAATTATAATATATATGACTTGTATATATAATTTTTATTTATTTTTTTTGTGCAGATTCACGATGCCAAAATATTGTATCAAAAAATTCAAGGGGTGTCATTTCAATACGATCATTGTTGGAATATGTTAAGATTTCAACAAAAATGGATTCACTCAATTGACAAGAACAAATCAAAAAAATCAAAACGATTTTGAAATGATAGTCCAAGCAACTCATCTCTTACAACTCCTCAATGCGCATGATATCTTCACTTCAAGCGAAAGACCACAAGGTAGAGACGCGGCGAAAGAAAAATTGAAAAATAGAAAAACTAAATTTTCTGAAAATTGTCCGAACATGAGGATGGCAAATAGTATGGAACAATTTGTAGAGTACAAACGAAAAATTCATGAAGAAAGATGAAAAAGAGCGAGATAGACCATGAAGAGGAAATTATGAGCAAAGATCTCTCTAACATGTCCGAACTCCAAGTCTTGTATTGGACGAAAAAACAAGAAGAAATCATGCGAAAAAAAGGTTGGATAGAATAGATATAATCAATGTTGTTTGTTATGTAATTTCAATGCTTTCAATGTTGTATTTTTTTTTTATTTATTTGTTATGTTATTAATGTAATATTTAAATGCTATCAGTTTAGTATTTTTATGTATTTTAAAATATTTTAGTGAATTGTATTAAAAAAGAAATTTTACTATCCAATATTTACATAAAATCACAACATAAATATTATAATTAATTTAAAATTAAACCATAACATAACACTACAAACCACTTAATAAAAACCATAACATTTTTTTTAAATAGTGAGGCCTCATTAAAAAACCTACCTATGTGGGAAAATACATTGGTAGGAAAAAGAGCACCCCTAATATACTGCAAATTTTAAATTACAACATAAATACTACAAAATCCCCCAATCACTTCCAAGTAGTTGCCACAAATGTTCTATAAGATCGGATTGTAGTTGATTGTGTGCATGTCGATCACGAATGGAATAATGTGTTTGAACAAAATCTTGAAATTCAGTCGTGTGCTCACGTGAGATTGTTGAAACTGATCTATCATCGACACCATCATAGTTGAAGTCTAAACTAGGAACATCTCGCTCGTCTTCTATAATCATGTTATGCATTATAATGCATGCTTTCATAATACAACTGAGTGTTTCAACATCCCAAAATCGTGCAGGTCCTTTAATAATAGCAAAACGAGTTTTGAGCACTCCAAAGGCACGTTCCACATTTTTTCGTGCCGACTCTTGAGCTGCGGAAAAATTCTTTCTTTTGTTGCCTTGGGGAGATGGTATGGTTTTGACAAATATTGACCAAGTCGGATAAATACCATCCGCAAGGTAATAACCCATTGTGTAGTCATGGTCATTAATTGAATAATTGACTTTCGGAGCTCGTCCTCTAGCTAATTCAGTAACAAGTGGTGATCGCTCCAAAACATTTATATAATTAAGAGTACCAGGTAAGCCAAAAAATGCATGCCATATCCAATGATCATATGAAGCAATAGCTTCTAAAACTATTGTCGGTTCACGAACATGGCCACTATACATACCTTTCCATGCAGTCGGGCAATTCCTCCATTTCCAATGCATGCAATCAATGCTTCCTAGCATTCCAGGGAAACCTCTTCAATCTCCCACTTCAAGTAACCTAGCAATATCATTCTCATTTGGAGATCTTAAATACTCATCAGAAAATATTTCAACAACCGCATTCACGAATCTTCTCAAAGTCTCGATGGCCGTACTTTCTCATATTCTAAGATATTCATCAAGTGAATCTGCAATTACTCCATATGCAAGCATCCTTAATGCAGCCGTGGCCTTTTGCAAAGAAGACAACCCCAATTATCCAGCAGCGTTATGTTTTTGAACAAAATATGGATCATGGCCCTCTACTGCAGTTAGAATACGATGAAACAAAGAACGGTTCATACGGAACCTTCTTTGAAAAACATTTGCAGGAAAAACAAAATTTTCGGCAAAATAGTCACGATAGAGTTTCTCATGACCTTCGAGCCTATTCCTACAAAGAACAGCATGACCAGGTATTGAACCTCTACGTATACTATTTTGTCTCATCCACTTTTGAATGCGATAAGCAGCTGCTTGGTGGAAAAAATGAACTCATCATCGGAATCTGAATCACTAGAATTTGAGGTTGTTTTATTTTTCGAATCAGAATCCATATTTTGAAACACTTAAAGAAATTGAGAGAATTTTATGAAGAAGAAAAAGAATTAAAACTTGTGAGCTTGAGAAGATTTTGTTATGATGAAAAATAAGCTTTAATATTCATGGCAATTTATATTCCAACCTTCAAATGACAATAAAATTTGATGGTACATAAAGTTGGTGGAGTGGTCATGTTGATTCAACATAAAGATATAAAGTTAAAGTGAATCTTGACAAGAAAAGACCTTTCAAAATAAAGCTTGTATTTTTGAAAAAGACTATTGTACACAAGGAAAATGCCAACAATAAAAAAATTATTTGATTGGACAATACAATAATAAAATTATTATTATTATTATTATTATTATTATTATTATTATTATTATTATTTTAATAGCATAAGTTGAATAAAACCAAACTAAAAGTAAATAAAAAAGTATTTAACTTAAATATAAATATATGATAAAGAGGTTATTAATAGGGAGTCTGGGAGTAAAATTAGAATAGGGTGTCCCTAAAATAGGGAGCTGACATAAGTAGGGAGTCTGATAAAGTAAATTAGGAGTTTGAAATAATAGAAAAAATTAGTTTAGGGAGTCTGTTGGAATTAGTCTTATAAACCCTTCAAATAAGCCATAAAATAACTTTTTATCCTTATCAAACATACAACTAATATAACGAAACCATAATCATTTCTATTTTATATTAAACAAGTAATGATTTATTAGCGATAAAAGTTAAATATATCGCAGCTAATAGTTGAAACACATTACGCCGATTTTCATAATTATATAACGGCCAAGTCATCGCTAACAAATGTCCCATAAAAATTAACCAAATCAATTGTCGTCGAAACGAATGCTAACGAAAAGAAGAAGAAAAATAGTTTTGGCGATAAGTTTCTTATTGCAGTTGTTCTATTATTTGTGACCATTGTTTAAGTTTCCATATTTACAGTGTATATTCATTTGGAACTTATAGAGACATTTTAAGATTTGTTTCACTATAAGATCTGTATGGATTTTCTTTTATTTTTATTGATTTTATATATTTGTTGGGAGTTTATAAAAGTTTTGTGAAATCTCATGTTTAAAGATGGGATTTGGTAGTGGGATTTGGTGTATATAATTAACTTAGAAATTTAGGAAAATCCAATCAAATTACAAATTCAAAGAGTATTTGACTTTTTAAATACCTCATGACAATTTAAGATTTCAATATATCTCAAATGAATACCTTGAAACTTTTATGGACATTTAATAATTCATTAGAAATCTCAATTAAATACCTTAAGACTTTTATAAGTTTTAAAATGTCTTAATTAAATACACCAGGATTTTGAAAATTTTAAAATGTCTTTAAAAGTACTAAATGAATACACCCCCTCCATTACATTAAATAATAGATAGATTCTATTTAGTTATTTTAGCCGAGGGGCAAATATTATATAAATCTTTGGGCACTTATATTAGCACCCGATTCTAAATTTAATTATTTACATTTATTTTTGTAATTTTTATTATATGCACCCAAAGTGAATTACCAAAAATATCATTTTCATAATAAACCTTATTTCAATCATACCCGATTTCTAACTCTCAAAGACACAAATTTACAGGAGCATTATGAAATTGAGGAGTTATATCCCAAATGTCGTCCACCAATTTATTGTTTCTTCTATTTTTGTGGTATTTTTAAATTCAAAATTTGTTTTTAATTTGATATTTTGTGTGAAAAATCTTGAATTATATTGTTTTTAGGTTGAATTTATATTGTTATTAACATGAGAAATGAAGTTTGAGATGTTAATTTTTTATTTTTTGAATTTGGAGTACGGAGAAAAATTGGCCAAAACTTGCTCAAGATCTCGGCCATGGTCTATTGAACAAATGTCAATATTTTGGTTAGTGGCCACCGAAAGATTTTTTTTTCTACTACTTTCTATATCGATTCTATAGTAACCGATGTAGAATATTAGTTTTTACAAAAATTGTATCACATCGATTTCTATAGAACTGATATAGAAAGTAGTTAAAAAAAAGGCAGTTTTTCCACCAAAGGCCGAAATTTGTTGATAATATCGACTACCTGTGGCCAAGTTTTGAGGAACAGCCGGCCGGAGCCAAACGAGTCATGAACAGTTTTTTCAAAATTCGAACCAAAATTAACAATACTGATGTGAAAACAAATAATAGTTGGACAAAAATGAAAAAAAATAAAAATTCTTATATTGATTATTTCCATGTCGTTTTCATCATCCATTATTGATTATTTTTTGTGGTTGAAGAACTTAGACTTTACAAAATGAAGATAAAGGTGAATAATTCTTTTGCATATGGTGAATAATTGAATAATATTATTGAAATGTTAAATGATATGTTTTTTTTTATGAGTGTCTTTAGTAATTTTGGTTTTGCTGACAAGATAAGAATATCTTGAATTTTGTAAGGGTATATATGGCAATTTATTGAGTGACATTTTCATAAAAGAAATTCAACATATTCGACTAGAAAAACTTTGACCTAAATCTTATTTTGGATATATGGGTCGAATCAGAGAGATCCAATATTATACCCATAATGGGCCAAATCAGTTAAAGCTATTACGATTCCCGCAAAAACACAAAGTTAGTTAGAGCTGTAGTGAGACCGCTTATATTTGGGCCAATGGAAATTTAAGACAAAACCCAATCTTAATTATTGGGCCTAGCCCTAATCACATGAAAGAAACACCGTTTTCCCGCCCTAGCCATCCGCAATTTGAAAATTTTCATTAATTTCGTCGCACGCAATAAAAAAAGAAACTAAAAAAGCAAATATGTTAAAAACTTAAAAGAGAAAGTAAAAAATAGAGAAATGTTTATTACTAGCATACAATATCAGCAACTTTAGTCCACGACATTCACACATTCATTTCACAATGAAAATAAACTCGAAAATTATATTTAAAAAAAAAAAAAAGTTTTAGAGAGAGAGAGAAAGAGTGATAGATAGAGAGAAGGTAAGAAGAGATGCGGAGGCTGAACATTAGGCTTAAAATTAGGGTTTATGAAAATGGATTCCCCTGAATCTTCCAAACCACCCACTACCAATTGTGAAACTGCGCCTGTTCAAGTACATAAACCTACTCTTTTTGTTCTCACTATGTATCTTTGTGTTCTTAATTTATATTTTGCTGCTTGATTGATTGTGGACTTTGTGCGAACTGGGTCGGGATCTTAGTTTAATTTTGGGGGAAAACATAGAAAAAGCGAGTAAAAATGTTTTGTAACTGAAATGAGAAATGCCCAAGTTGATTTCTAGCGGGACGAATTTACTCTACTTTTTTCTATTTTTATTTTTAGTAATTATAAATGTTGGGCACATTTGCTGGAATTTTGGCTTGGATATGCTTGGTTTCGGAGTTACTTTGTGTGAGGCCTTTTTGGTAGCAAATTAAAGTGATTCAATATGTGGCATTGGTTTAGGTATGACGCCTGGTGTTGTCTTTGTTTGTAACTTCACTAGCTTGGGCAGGATTGTATGGTATTCGGTGAGATAATGTGACATTGGTATATGTGTTTTTTTTTCTCAGAGTGGTCGATTTTGAGTTTTAGGGTTTTGTAGATGATGAAGGTGGGAAAATGCTGCAATTTATATAATTTTGTTCTCCATCCGTACTTGCAATAATGCATTGAATTTTTCTTTGGGTTGACGAGGCTTTGTATATGTGCATATAAACTTGGTTAGAAATTAAAAAAAAAAAAAACAAAACAAAAAAACTAATAGATTATCTATTTGGTGCACATATTGTGAATGGCGTTGGAGTTTGCTAACTCGAGTTTAGATTACAACATTTTGTAATTGAAGACTCTTGTAATGGTTAAGTTTGGTTCATATGTATAAATTCTTGTAGCTAAGGCTTTAAATATAAAGATGATTTGTTGATGAGGGTTTGTTTTGGCAAGCATTAGTTTTGTTGACTTGAGTTTTTGGTAGATGATGCTAAATTATGTTTTCTTATTCTGCATTTTTCACACTTGATGCCCCAAATACAAATTGGAAAACAAAGAATCTGTTAGTTTTTGACATGGTCTAGAAAAGTTGTTTCAACTTTTTGGTAATTAGGAATTAGGCGTTTTAACGAAAAGTTGTTTCGTTTTGTTTTTTATTTCCCACTTAATGTTTCCTTAATTCTCAGGACTCGCCCGTCTTTAGTTTTATTAGCAACCTTTCCCCTATACAGCCAGTGAGGACCGCACCAGTTACGCAAGGCTTCCCGGAGCTCAACTCTCCACCACTTGTATTCACATCACCACGACTCAATCGCCATAGACAGTCAACTTTTCTTAAAAGGTTTTTTTTTTTAATTTTTTATACACTTTGAGTGAATAACAAGTTTCCTTTTCGATTACACTTAGGAAGTAATTCCGATGCGTAAATGTAAAGCAGGGCACAATTTCCTCGAGCCTCTGCTGCAAATTTATCCGGACAGGGATACGAAAAACTGAATATTCAGCTGAGCACCAGGCTCGATGTTTGCAACGAAAAATGCTCAGATAGCAATAGCCCTGAAATTCACCTAACCGAGAGTCCAACGGGTTGTCCCGAGCAGTTCTTGACTGATATCGTGAATGTGGATTCTGATGATACGAAGTTTTCAAATAATTCAACATCCAAAAAAACTGAGTGCGAAAACAATTCAAGAACAAGTAAACAAATAGAAACGGACGAGGTACAGGTACTAGAAGGAGTTACATTAATTGACCAAGTGGACAATGAAACGAAACAAGGCGATGGTGTTTTTGTTGATCACTGTCCGGGGATTGAATGTGAATTACCTGTGGGCCATGCTTTGACCAATCGGGCCAAAGAAGATTCAGTGACTGAGGTCAGTGATGATGATCAGTGCATCGTGGTCAATTTTTTTCGACGATGCGAAATGTGCATTTTTATTTTTTATTTTTGTTATTATCTAACGGTTTGCAATTGCAGAGTGTGGAGGCTGAGCAGGCGGCTCGTTCAGATCAATCGTATCATTTGCTTTCGGGATCAATGGAAAGTGGAAAAGAGAATGAAACTTTGACTGAACCAGTTCTATTGAAAGTGCAAAATGATCGCGAGGTTTGATGAATTCTATGCTATTTAAATATTTGAAATTGATTTATTTGTTCTATAACGCTGTGATTTCTTTGGAGCTGCTTTTATGTGGTCTGTTATCTAGAAAATTGTAATATTATTGATAGTTTTTGGAGATTTAGTTTTCATAATTTCAAGAACCTAATCATGTATTCATCTCTGTTACTTCTAAAGATTTTCACACCCACTTGCATAATGCAACTATTCTCTTCATATAAACCATTCAATTTATTTAGATGAACGGTTTTTTTTTTTAATTTTTTATTCTTTTTGTGTATTTTATTCTAGTTTGGGCATCAAATTACTCCCGCTGCTTGGTTGCTTCTAATCTTTGACTTAATTTGAATTCCGAGGACTGAGGGTGTGATTGGACTTCAAAGTTGAAAGTTGATTTGACAAATAGTAAAATTAATAGGATATGATTGGTACTTAAAAATATGCAAGTAGATGAATAGTAAAATTTATGGAAAAATGCGTAATAATGATTAGTGATTTGATGATATATTTTGAGAAATGAGTTGAAGAGATTGGTGGGAGAAAAAAAGGTAAAGTGGATGGATAATTTAATTTTTAAAAATCTCATACCCATTTCGATTTCATTAGAAAAAAACCTCATTTTAGAAACCTTTTCATTTTCAAATGATGTCCATATGCCATCTGAATTATTCGTTTCCATCTCAATTGAAAAAAGTTATACATTCTCCGAATTCCGAAATGATTGTGAACGCATTTTAACTCGTATCATTTCGAATCCCTTTTTGCGTTAATTTCTCAAACTTTGCCAAACTTATTAGGCTTTTCAACACCGTGGAGTACGTAGACGTTGTCTGCAGTTTGGAGATGCTCAGAACAAGATAATTTCCAATCAGTCTACTCAAATTACTTCGGAATGTGAAGGGTTAAGATCACCATCCTTAGAGACATCATCAATTCCCATCAAGATTCCCAAACCTTCAGGTATTGGCTTGCACCTGAATAGTATAGTCAACGCCGTGCAAACGGGACCCAGTTCGAAAGTAAATGTGAGATCATCTCAGTGGGGTAATTTCAGTATTGTGGGGAAAAAATCGATGCCCGTAAACGAACCTCATCCATCTGATTACTCGAACAGCTCTTCTTCTATATTACCTCTGGTGGAGAGTGTTTCAGCAATTATTGATGATAATAGGCATGAAAATCATGCCTCGGCTGGAGTTACTTCAGCTATGTCTATGCCAACTTATAGTGTCACACCGTCAAACGACTCTATTGTCTATAATTCATTAGGAGACCAGTCTACACCAGGTAATAAGAGGAAGTGCATTGAGAATGTTGTTGGTTCTGAGGAGTTCAACAAATCGAGTCCCCCAAAGAAAAGGCAAGTCTGAGCTTTTTTCCATGTTGTATTATTTCATCCTGGTCATGTATTAACTTCCTCTCTCATGTGAAATCATATATGTTTCTCTCCCCCCCCCCCCCCCCCCGGCGTGTAGTTAGATCTCTATGTTAATTAAAGATTCATATATAAACTTTAGGGTTTCCAATTACTTGGTTGTTGATTTGTTTTTTCTTTTTTAAATAGATCCAATGTAGTATAGAAAAAAAACTGAAAATCTTGTTATTTCACAAGCCGAGCCAAAAATAATATATTTAATCTATTTAATTCTGTTGTTAATCTAAAAAATAACGCAAATATTGGTTCAATTCTTTGCTATCTTTTTTCCAGGATGAAATCATCGGAACCCAGTGACGTTGATGGTTGTAAGCGTTGTAATTGTAAGAAGAGTAAATGTTTGAAGCTGTAAGTTTTTTTGTATTTTTACGAGTTATGTTTCAGAGCTTCCATTTATAAATCATCGATTCTTGTAATTTTTGTTTCTCTGCAGTTACTGTGATTGCTTTGCTGCTGGGATCTATTGTGCTGACCCTTGTGCTTGCCAAGAGTGCTTTAACAAACCTGAATACGAGGATATGGTTCTCGAGACACGGCAAAAGATCGAATCACGTGACCCTCTTGCATTTGCTCCTAGAGTTGTGAAACGCGTCACTGAACAGCCTTCAAGCAGTTTAGGGGTATTGTTTGTTGCCATCAGAAGTTGCAATCAAAGAGGCCCACCGGGACAAAAAATTAATATGTGATTTTTATTTTTTAAATTTTTTTGTAGGAAGATGTAACAACCAATTTCACACCATCCTCGGCAAGGCATAAAAGAGGGTGCAAGTGCAAGAAATCGATGTGTCTGAAAAAGTACTGTGAATGCTATCAGGTATATAGTTGAGTTGTGCATGTATGATTCCCGACTTTTGAATTTTTATTATTGAATGAGTTTCTTATGTTCCTTTTGGGCAGTCAAATGTTGGATGTTCAGATGGATGCCGATGTGAGGGATGCCAAAATGTCTTTGGTCGGAAAGGAGGTATGATTTGCTCAAAAATCCATCTTTGCGCCTTTTTTGATTTTAT
This sequence comes from Phtheirospermum japonicum, assembly GCA_014905375.1. Classification (NCBI taxonomy): domain Eukaryota; kingdom Viridiplantae; phylum Streptophyta; class Magnoliopsida; order Lamiales; family Orobanchaceae; genus Phtheirospermum; species Phtheirospermum japonicum. The sequence goes on along the minus strand of BMAC01000030.1, from coordinate 1,536,261 downwards.
GCTTTAGTGTTTTTTGTTTTGGTTTATATGTTATAGTAGGTTAATTTACCTAAGCATTCCGATCTTCTGAATAACAACACGGCTTATGGTGAGGCAAACTCTTCAATGAAGTATATTTGATTTATATGACGTAGAACAAACACACTTATAGAACTAGAGCCGGCGATTTCTTGCCGGCCCTGTCCAATCCGGATTTGGCTGGGCATAGACCTAAGTTTGTTAGACCTGAAAAAATTGAGATTGTTTTGCCTCCCCCACTGGCTCAGCAATTTTCCTCTATTTTCCATGCCGTGGTGTCGGCTCTGCTGTGAAAAGTGCCGGTCTAGAAAAATTCGACCTGGCTCACCTGGTCTGCTTTTCATTGGCTCACTGGGTCTGGACTGAGCCCGCCCGCCCTGCCCATTTTTGCCAGCTATAAAAACAACACAGCTTATCAGACCCATTTTGTATAGGAATTGTTTTATTTGATAAGTTTTTATCATTATTTTTTTACTAAGAGCATTCACTTCCATCTAATCTAGTCAATCTACGTCTCTCAGAAATTTGCCCGATTAAGGATGTGTTCAGTGAAGAAGATCCCAATGAAGCAGCAAATGCAATTCTTGAAAAATGTGAAATGAAGGTGTCTGGAAATGGTATAAACCATACCGATCTTTTCAATGCACACAATTTGACTCCACCGACCCCAGGGTTCCAGTTCTCAAAGTAAGATCAAGACTTTCTTTAATGATATATACATGTCATATCTTTTATTCTACATAAGGTATAATTTCACAAAAAGCACCCTTGACGTTTTCCAAAAAAATCCACCAAATCTTTCAAAATTACAAAAGCTACCCAATATTTTATTCTCTTACGTTAACCCCCCTCGTAAGCAAATAAATTTCAAAACTGCCCTTTCATTTACTGAATCAAACCTCAGGGGTGTTTTAGTATTATTATTTTTTAATCCCTTCTACATAATATGAAAATTCTGAGAACTTAGATGGATTTTTTTGGTGTTCAACTCTTTTCCTTGTTTTTTTTTCAACAATTACTGACAGCCATGGAAAAGATGCATCGAAAGCTTGGTTCTCATCTGGAGAGAACTCACAGTCACCTGAACCCGATCTCACATACATGGCTCCATACATGATTTCCCCTGGGTCTCCTATAAACTCAGATAATAATAATGATAATGATCTCCTGAGCTCCGAACATGCACAGGATATTCTTCTTGATCTGGCTTCTTTCGATTACGACTCACACACACCAGACCTTCAGAAATGGGCAGATAATTCAAAACCTAAACCCATTTCTGAAAAAAGACAATTGTACCCTCAAGAGGGTGGTGGTTCGCTCGGTTGGCGTGGCTCGCCAAACACACCTGTGCCTCAGTTTAGCGGGACTAAGCTTATTCGGGATGTCGAGTTTGACGTTGAGTTGTCTAATAGTGTTCAGGACGAAACGCCGGAGATATTGAAGGACGATTCTACCCCTGTCAATGCGGTGAAGGTATGCTCCCCGAATAAGAAGCGGGTTTCTCCACCTCATGTTTTGCGGCCGCATGAGTTTGGTTCGGGCTCGTTGACGGGCCTTCGGACTGGGCGTAAATTCATATTGAAAGCTGTCCCATCTTTTCCGCCTCTTACACCGTGTACTGATTCAAGAAGTGTTGCCGTTCAGCAGACGAACGATAATCAAGATCGTAGTGTTAAGAAATGAGAGACAATTTATTGAAGGTAAAAAAAAGCTCCGGCTTGGCTTGTACATTAGTTGCAGGGGAGGGATAATAACAAGAAACTACTACTCTTGAGGTTTTTTTTTTATCTAATTACCCTAAAACCCAATTCTACTTGTTTTTAATTCTCAAGAAAAAAAAATGAAAAAAGAAAAGAAAAGAAAAAAAGTAAAGAAAAGGATTCTCCTTGCTTTTAGAGTGCATTGCTTTAGTGAAAACAGACTTTCACGTCGATAGAAATAGAATGTTGTTTTTATTCGTTTCGAAAAATTCATGTTTGTTCTTGGTGTTTATTTCTGGATATTAATGAATTGTGGTTGGTTCATTTTTTGGGGAAAAATTGATTCAATTTCAGGTTTAATTTATTATACCCTTCAAGAAGTTAAGGTCTTTTTTGGATGTTATAGAAGTAGTTTTTTGTCTCTTAATGTATTATAGTCATCTATTACCCTGAATATGGTAAATTATATTCGTGACTCCAGTGATAACTGCGTGATTTGTGTTTATATAATTTAATTTCATATGAATAATCTATTTGCGGTGAATTTGTTTTTATAGACTAAAATTGATTGTATGGTGTTTTTTAGGAGATGATTATTGAATGAAAAATGAAAATTGGGCCAAAAAAATATAGATCACATTTTGGGAACTTGAAGGATTAATGAAAATTCGATAAATATTGTTATAAATCAAAGAATGATCATATCCTTTATACGAGGGAAATATGTGATACCAATTTTATAGTAAAATCATATTAGACTTTAACTGTGAAAATGGAAATTTTGAAAATATTAACACAGTCCGTGCCTGATTGCTTTTCAAAAATAATTGAGTATCAGAAACAATTGTTTGATTCAGTTTTCGTGTGGTTTCACTTGTAATTTATTGGGATTCAAATCATTATTACAATTATCCATGAAAAAGGGTAATTCAGCTCATTATTACCCACGATCCGAAAGTACAACCCATTTGGGCAAACCACCCTTTTTCGTATAAAAACATTGCGTACCATATGTATGATAAAACGCGTCAGAGGAAAACGATTTTGTCGCCTAGCCCCTGATCTCCAGCGCTGGACCCCACGCACTGTGATTCTCAGAATTCTCTGTTTTAGAAATCAATGCTGGAATTAAACGCTTGTACGTAACCCGAGGGCTATTTGTAATTTCACAAAGGTACAAGCTTTTGATTCGTGGAGAGAGAGAGAGTTGTTCTATTTTATTATTATATATTATTACTCCGAATAAACACACCATTTTTGCAAGTCACTTTCAGTCCCAACACTTAAAAAAACTCACTCTGTACTATTTACTATTATAACTTCATATTCGAGGCAAAAAATCATCAGAAAATCAAGCGCCAAACGGCTATAAATTATTTATCATCGTCTTCGTTCTTTTCTTGATATCGTGTTTATTATTCTCGTGTAGTTGTGTTCTTATGCCCTTTTTCTGTGTTTCTTGCTAAAGTAAGTGCCTTTAATTTGATGCCCTTGAGTTGATCCTCTCTCACTTTGTGTGTGTGTGTGTGTATGTTTCTCTCTCACACACACATTCACACCATTCTTGTTTTATGTCAAATATTCTGAAATCTTCTTGATTTTTTTTATTTAATTTTATTTTTTTTAAACCCCCTTTGCGTGATCACGAAACAGGTTATTAAAGAAATCGTCAGGAAATGGGGTCCGTAGAGAAAACAAAGGCAAACCCATTGAAGAGAAGCTTTGAAAGCTTCAATTCGTCACAAGATGAAACTGAACCCATGGATACAGACCCTACACTCGCACCCACCGAGTATGTGACTTTTTTTTTTTGGATTTTTTAATAAAATAGTTTATGGGTTCAAGAAATTTGTAGTCTTTTTATGGTTTTAAATTTATTATTATTTGAAAATCTTGGTACTTTTAACTAATGTTCTTGCATGGTAGCTATGATATGAAGGTGTATGAAGTGGCAATGAGAAGGAATACAATAGCAGTGTTGGACACTGGGCCTGGGAAAAATATGATTGCGGTTATGATGATTAGAGAAATTGGGAAATCTCTGAAGGATGATAATAATAATGGTGTTAAAAAGCTGATTGTTTTCTTGTCTCCCACTGTTCATCTTGTGCATCAGGCATGTAATTTTTTTTAAAAATTATTTTTGAGTTCTTGATATTTAGTGCCTTGGAATTGGGAAACTGTTCAATTGAAATTACATATAATTTCTCAAATGCTTGAGAAAATTTGGATTTTACCCTCATGAATATGCCTTTCACCCACAAATATCAAATTAAATGAACAAATATTAAATATTTATCAAACTTGTTTTATATATTTTCTTTACCTGCTGTTCACTGAAATGACTGATGCAAGAAACGGAGATTTTCTATATTTGTGCATAACTAATTTTGTTACTGGCTGTGAATGACAGCAATATGAGGAGATTAAAACACAGACAGGGCTTCGTGTGGATGAATATTACGGAGCTCGAGGGGTTGATGAGTGGGACGACAAAACCTGGGAGAAGGAAACGAATGAGCATGATGTTAGTTTATTAATCTGTCACGTTTCATCATATTAAAATTTCCTCTTTTACGCAAAATTTGTCGTCTTTTTTGTTTTTTTTGGTTAAACCTGATATTCAAATTATCAGGTTGTCTTTGTCTTGTTTTGGTCTTTCCCATTTATGACTGTGTCTTAACATATTGGCTGTCAAAATGCTAATGCAATCCTTTATTCGTTAGCAGTTGTTCTGTAAAAAACTTAATTAAAAAAGTTTTTGTTATTAAATGACAACATATATTCAATTCAGATGCAAATGGTTTTTACTGCAATGTTGATTCAGTTTTGGCGTTCTTGTTTTCTTAGGTCTTAATTATGACTCCTCAAATTTTATTGGATGCGTTGAAGAAGACATTTCTAAGTTTAGAGGCATTTTGCTTCGTTATTCTAGACGAATGCCATAGAGCTACAGGCAAACATCCGTACGCAAGAATAATGGAGGTTAGTTAATAATTGTTTTGTTTCCGTATTGTTTCTTTGTTAATGTTCATATAATATTGCTCGTGCATGCACATGTTTTCTGATCGATAGCTTCTGATTTATGAAGGATTATTATCACAAATCTATGAATAGACCTAAGATTTTTGGAATGACTGCTCCTCAGATGATCAGAAAAGGTAAACCCAACTAATTTCAGCATAATAATAATAATAATAATAATAATAATAATAATAATAATAATAATAATAATTATTATTATTATTATTATTTGTCTTTTTGGCTGATAACTCCATTGTAACCTTGTCTTTTTTATTGTGCCTTTTGGCGTGTTTAACATTTTGGAAACATTTGTTCTTGGGACTAAAGCTTTTTAATTTATTGTAATTGTTTTGGTTAAGTACTAAGAAATTGTTTTTTTTTTCCCTCTGCATGAAACATTCTTTATCAGGTATCTCGTCCATTAAAGATTCCAAAGAGCATATAGCGGAGCTTGAATGTCTCTTGGATTCCCAGGTAAGTGTTTCTGGTCTATATAGGCTACAGTTGAGAAGTTTGCGTTTCTGTTACAAATAATTATTGATTTATGACAGGTTTAACTTTGTGGTTTCACAGGTTTATATGCTAGAAGACGAGATCGAACTTGAGGAATGTATCCCTTCCTTAGCCGAGCCAATATGTAGATTTTACGAACCGATGCAACATCCCGATTTGGAATTGAAGGCAAAATTACAATATTCTTGGTCTAAGGTGAATTTTATAATGCGAGATTTTAGTTTGCCGGTATCTATATTGGATTTTCTTGGGAAGAAAAAAAGGGATAGATATAATTAATTTATAATAACATATAACTATTATTATTGTTGTTATCATCTAATGGAAGTTGTGATTTCCCTAAATAAGTGTTATATGCATGTAATCTTATCTTTTTGTTAAAAAAGTATTACTCTCTGCTTTCACTTTTGTGTACGAAAAATATATTAGGTGCTGAATGCAATACATCCTTTTGTGGACAGTTTGATTCCGCTTTGCTTTGCTTCCAAAAGTCGCTGCCGAGTCCGAACAAAGACACGGACGATAAATATAAACAGCTTCTGGATAGATTGGCCAATGATTACACCGGAATTTTGTTTTGCCTTGAAAATCTTGGGCTCTTGTGTGCTTATGAGGTAGATATACACCAATTTAAGCTTAAAGACTAAATATTCAGTTTTAACAGACACAGCAGATTTTTTTTTTTAATTTAGTAACAAATGTTCAAAAAGGCTATTTAAAACAGCTAAGTTGATCTTTATAAATATTTGTTTTTCTACTTTTGCTTTTTTCTATAATCAATTTCTTTCATTGTAGGCTGTTAAAATCTTCATAGAGAGTGCTCCAAAGGTTCAAGGGGAATGTTGTGAGGTTTATAAGGAAAGTGTTGTGCAATATGGAAATTTTCTTCAGGAGGTTCTAACAATAATCGAAGGATCTCATGGTAAGGCTAAAAAAAAAAAACTAATGAACAATTATTATTATTATACAAGGATAATATTAATTTAATAGTATTGATCGTTCTCAATTCGTGTTGTTTTCTCAGGGTATAAGAAGCTTCTAAAGTTTGTAAATAGTGGATCAGGCGCATTATCGACTGGCCAAATATCTTCAAAACTGCACGAACTACTTGAGATTTTTAGATCATTTGGGTAAGAGTGATTATACATATTCAGCTTATTCATCGGTTGTTTACATATTTTTAACGTCGGCTCATGTGTCGGTGCAGGAAAGACAAGGAGGTCCTTTGTATCATATTTGTTGAGAGAATAATTGTTGCTAAAGTAATTGAAAGAGTGATGAAGAAAATTGCGGATTTATTCCATTTGAATGTATCATATTTGGCTGGACGTAAATCTTCACCTGATGGGCTTTCAGCAAAAGCACTGATGGAAATTGTGGGATCATTTTGTAGTGGGAAGGTAGTTACTTTTAGGGATAATTTCAAAAACTACCCCTAAGGTTTGGGGTAATTACAAAAGAAGGCATAAAAAAAATTACAAAAAACAAACAAACAGATGAAATGTTTTTGTAATTTTGAAACATGTGGGACTTTTCATAAATATTCCAAGCCTCGGGGGTGGTTTTTGTAATTATCCCTTAATTTTACAGTACCTTCAGCATGAAGTATTACTTTTTACTTTCCAGTTTTCTTGATTTCTGGGTTAAATATTTTAGGTCAATCTTTTATTTTCTACCGACGTGATTGAGGATGACGAAGCTCATGTGGACCAATGCTCTGCTGTAATTCGATTTGATTTACCGAAAACTATTCGTAGTTACGTTTTATCAAGGGGACTGGCTCGTCAGAAAGATTCACAGTACATCATCATGCTCGAGAGGTAAAATTTTCATGCGTGCCCTTCTTGGCTTTATAGAAGCTAAGAGATGAATTAGTTAAGAGAGATTATTAGACAAATAAGTTGTAAAAGTGCTTATTTGTTTCAAAAGTCAAACTAGAAGTAAAAGCAAAAGCTGACATTTGCAAACACTAAAAACCACTTTTCCCCCCCTTTTTCTTTTCCAGCTTATGGCTGACAATCACTTTTATAATAATAATGATGATGATGATGATGATGATGATGATAATAATAATTATTATTTATAATTTTGTATAATTACGAAAGTCTAACAAACTCGTTTTTCACATGTATAAGAGGAAACACAAAGCAAATAGATCACGTGTCGTATATCACTAGGAGTGACAATTCGGCGACACGTACAGCCTTGAATAAAGTCAACCCCGACGATTGTACTGTAAAAGCTTCCGCTACAAATAAAGCATTTCGATACGTTGTAAAGTCAACCAGGGCATTGGTCACTCCCGAGTCCAGCGTCAGCCTCATTCAGAAATATTGCGAACAACTCCCTGAAAACGAGTAAATATACTCCCTCTCTCTCTCTCTCTTTTTCCCATTAATTATTAAATTTCTAAATAATAAAAAAAAATTCTATGCAGTAACTTGACACCGAGTCCGAAATTCGAGCTCTTGATGGATGGGAACTTGTGTAGGTGTAAACTGATTCTACCTCCAAACGCAGCTTTTGAAAGTGCTGTTGGTCCTTTAGCTCGCAATTTTCATTTATCTCGACAGCTCGTTTGTTTGGATGCATGCAAGAAATTGCACGCGATGGGGGCTCTTGATGATAATCTGCTTCCTCGTAACGAAGGGTCTAATTCAGAGAATGATTGCGTCTCGAATGCCAAAGTGTTAACACCATCAGGGGCAGGTATAGTTGTCTAGAATTTAAACGAGCTTCTCTGTTTTGACTAAGGTTGTGATTTGATATGATTTTATTTCAACAATTTTCTGTTTGACAAAAACTTGTGTCAAACCGCCTATACATTCCGTTAGGCAGTGCCCAAATATTTGTTTTTGAATTATTCTTTTTAGTTTTTTTACGGTTATTTTTGTAGTTTTTTATATCTAGTCTAGTTTTCTTTATTATTATTATTTTTTAAAGGGTTTCCCCCCTCATTTTTAGGGTTCTATTTTTAAGAATTTTTTTTTAAATTGTTGTATTTTATGATTTTCTATTGTGATTGGTGAGAGAAAAGGTGAGAATGAGTGAATAGTTTTTTTTTTTGGGTAGAAAATCACTTTCTGGGGATTGTTTTTTTTCTCTAGCAGAATGAAAATGAAATGAATGGTATCCAAACACTCCCTATGCATCTTCTAGGATCTTGTGTGGAGTTCGGTTCGACAATACTTTCCTAGTTTAGTGTTTTCCTATTTTTAGAAACTATTTTTTAATAAGATGACATTCCATGATGGAAATTTTGTTTCTTTACTTGCTTGTTTTGTTACTCTTGTTTTGAGTGTTAAACGACTTTATGTTTGTTGGGCAATGCTGATTAGGAACAACAAAGAGAAAGGAATTACATGGTTCGATTAGCATCCGCAAGTTGTCGGGGACTTGGGGAGACAAACTTGATCATGCTAATTTCCATGCGTACAAAATGGACTTCTGTTGTAGTATTGCTGATCAAATATATTCCAGTTTTGTACTATTACTGGAAACGAAGCTGGATGATGACGTGGGGAACATTGAATTGGATTTGTACTTGTTATCCAAGTTTGTTAAAACTTCTGTTTCTTCATGTGGCCAAGTATATCTGGATGCTCAACAGGTAAACTAACGATTTTTGTTAATTACAAAACTCACCCTTTAGGTTTAGTCTAATTACAAAAAAAACCCAATTATCTTTCAAAATTAAAATACCCCCTTAATATTTGTTTCTACAAATTACACCCTTACGGGATATTTTTAATTTGGAAAGTTTTTTTTGGCGTGTAATTAGGCCAAAACCCAAGTGTAGTTTTTGTAATGACCCATTTTTATATAGAAGAACCAACTATATTTCAAATTTACAAATAACCCTCACCCTTAATTGAAGGGGTATTTGTAATTCCAAAAGTTTCTTTCTTTTTTTTGGGTGTACTTAGGCGAAAACCCAGGAGCAGTTTTGTAATTTTCACTTTTTTAAATTCTCCGATCAATGAACAACACTTTTCCTAACAGGTGGCAAAAGCAAAATGCTTTCAAGAATTGTTATTTAATGGTTTGTTTGGGAAATTGCTTGTCAAATCAAACGGAGTAAGAAAGCTTTTACTTCAAACAGAGGACAGATTGTGGGACCCGTCGAATATGTACCTACTCTTGCCCCTGGAATCGGAAAATACAACCAGCGAGCAACCTCTGAAGATTAATTGGACTGGAATCGAGTCTTGTGTTACAGTAGTTGAGTTTTTGAAGAAAAATGCTTTGTTGGATTTGAAACAACCCGAAGCAAATGACAATAATGCATCATCTGTTTGTGCGAATGATCCGGTTGATGCGAATAAATCTGATTGTGAAGATATTATTCACTTGGCCAACATATCTGCTACCGTTGATTGCCTCAAGGAAATGGTGGTTGTAGCTATTCATACGGGCCGGGTTTATTCTATTTTAGATATTGTTGCTGATACGTCCTCGAAAAGCCCGTTTGAAGGGGATGCCGATCCGGGTTTTTCTTCTTACTGCGATTATTACCATAAAAAGTGTGTCTTTAAAGATCATTTATTTATTATTATTATTTTTTGCTTTGTGTTTTGTGCTTTCTTTTTTTTCTCCATTTATTTAATTTTATTATTGTGCCAGGTATGGCATTGTTCTAAAGTATCCTGAACAGCCGTTGTTGCTTCTTAAGCAAAGCCATAATTCACACAATCTCCTTGTCGACTTTCAAAATGAAGGTCAAGTATGTTTCAAGTTTCTACAGAATATTAAAACATTCTTCATGCTAGTTGTGTTCTGAGAGTTTGTTTGTAAACTAATTAGGTGCTTCGTTAAAACCTAAACCAAAAAAAGGCAGGAAAAAAGCTGTCGAGAGAAAGCCACAACAGCACGCTCATATGCCACCTGAACTTTTAGTTGGTACCGATATCCGAACGGATATCATGAAGTCATTTTACTTGCTACCTTCATTAATGCACCGGATCGAGTCTCTGATGCTGGCCAGCCAGCTTAGGGACGAAATTTCACGTCATGCGGGCAATTTCAGTATATCGAGCTCTCTTGTATGTATTTTCATGCCCCAATGAGAGCTTCATTTTTAAAATTCTTTTTAATTTGGATAATTACAAAAATTACCCCTGAGGTTTGGTGTATTGAAAAAAACCCCCAAAGAAGTTTCAAAATTTACCTCCTTAAATTTAAGGCAGAATCAAACCTTTTCTTTTTGGTAATTTTGAAACTTCTATGGATCTTTTTTTAATTACCTAAAACCTCGGGTAGTTTTTGTAAATATCTCTCTTTTTTTTTTATACATGCTTGTTTTTTCAGTTCAATTGTTTCGCTAATTACATCTCTCTGGTATGTATTTAATGCCCCAATGAGAGCTTATTATAATTTTTTTAATTGGGATAATTGCAAAAACCATCCCTGAGGTTTGGGGTATATACAAAAAAAAAAAAGGGAGAAGTTTCAAAATTACAAAAAGAAAAAGAAAATGAAAAAACACGGAAATTTCAATTTTCGAAAAAATTTCCCCCTTTAACTTAAGGCAGAATCAAACCTCAGGTGTTAAACTTCTATGGATCTTTTTGTAATTACCTGATACCTCAGAGGTAGTTTCGTAAATATCACTTATTTAATAATTTTTATTGTGTTTTTCTGTTAAATTGTTTCTTATATACGTAGATTTTGGAAGCTCTCACAAGTCAAAGATGCAGCGAAAGTTTCTCGATGGAGCGATTAGAATTGCTCGGAGACTCGGTTCTAAAGTATGCTGTAAGCTGCCACCTGTATTTGAAGTATCCCAACAATCAAGAAGGAGAGCTGACTTTTTATCGTTCGAGGATTATCTGCAACTCAGCTCTCCACAAATTCGGAACAAATCGCAAATTGCAGGTGCGATATTGTTTCCTTTATCATACATTGGCTGTCTTTCTTTTTCCCCCTTAATAAATCTTTAAAAACCCGATCAAAGAGTTGCGTTATAAATTTCTGCACGAGTCTATACTTAGACACTTGATAACTCATTATTTTTTGCAATTAGGGATAATTACAAATACTACCCCTGAGCTTTAGCCTAATTACAATTGAATGCACTTATCTTTTTACAATATTACAAGTCTTGAGGTATGTATTTGTTTTAAGATATTTCCATCTAACAGGTGCAATTTATAAGTCAACAAGTCAAGAGGGTATTTGTAATTTTTGAAATATGAACGGGTCTTTTCTTTTTGATGTTTAGCCTATTTACAAACAAATGTGGTTATCTTTTTAAAAATACTCCCTCCGTTATATGATATTTCACACATTAAAAAAATATAATTAACTTTTGTTGAAATCATAAATTATCCTTGTTTTTTTCTATGTTACTCTTGCAATAAATGCCACAAAACATAAATGCGTTAAATAGGCATATTTCAGCCAATTGATAATTAATTATTTCTTTCACTGTTTTTTTTTCAAAGGAATATATACGAGATTGTCCATTTGATTCCCGTCGGTGGGCCGCGCCAGGTCAGCACTCGATATGGCCCTCTCCGTGTCGCCATGAGTTGGATACACCCGAAGTTCCTCTAGACAGCAAATTTTGCAGCGAGAACATAAACTTAATGCTCGGAAAGGCTTGCGACAAAGGCCACCGTTGGATAGTTTCGAAGACTGTGTCGGATTGCGTCGAGGCTCTCATCGGGGCCTACTACGTGGGCGGCGGTTTGACTGCGGCTTTTAGTTTCATGAAGTGGCTCGGGATAGAAGTGGAGTTCGAGCCTTCGTTGATAGACAGCGCAGTTAGAATGGTTTCGCTGTATTGTTATGCTCCGAAAGCTGAGGATATTCGTGATGTAGAGTCGAAGATTGGGTACGAGTTCAACACCAAGGGGTTGTTGTTAGAGGCGATGACGCATGAGAGCGAACGTGAACAGGGAGTTGACTATTGTTATCAGGTTCGAACCATAATTTTCAAAAATTAAAAACTGACCCTTGAGGTTTTTTGTAATTATAAAAACCCCCAGAAGTTTTGGAAATTGCAAAAACTCCTTGAGGTTTGATACTGAGTACCCCCTTCACAAGGAAAAACATTTCGAAAAACCCCCTTTATATTTGTAAAAATATAACATCAGGGGTGGTTTTTGTAATTTGAAACTTTTTTTTTTTTTTTGGTCAGTACCCCGAACCTAAGGGTTAATTTTTGCAATTCACCCTTCAATCAATTATTTGACAGAAGTTTCTAAAAGTGTATCTGTGACATATTGCCAAACAGTTAGATATTTCTAATTAAATCTTGGGTGAATTACAATAACTACCCCCAAGGTTTAGCCTAATTACAAAAAAAAACCCAGAAGTTTTTTAAAATTACACAAAACTCCTCGAGGTTTGATTATGTATTAAACTTTTAGCCCTTCACATTTATATAAATATTTCTGCTTTCCCTTAAATTTAAGTTATTTTAACACATAATCAAACGTCAGGGGTAGTTTTTGTAATTTTGAAATTCTTTTGGCGTTTTTGGTAATTACCCCAAACCTGAGGGGTAGTTTTTGTAATTCACCCTTAAATCAATAATCTGACAGAACTTTCTTAAAAGTTGTAACTGTGGTGAATTGCAGATGCAACCCGAGCAAGGTACTGACCGAAATTTTGGAAATATTTACGCTTTTGACCACTACTTATTATCTGTTGCAGCGGCTTGAATTTCTCGGCGATGCCGTGCTGGACGTACTTATCACCCGTCATCTTTATGAAAATCATAGGAATATCGATCCCGGGATGTTGACGGACATGCGTTCTGCGTCTGTTAACAATGACAGTTTCGCTCTTGCTGCCGTGAGATTCAAACTTCACCCGCACCTTCAGCACCGCTCGTTGCATATCGATGATCAAATATCGTCGTTTGTTAACCTTGTATCCGGTTTGAGCACCATGGTATTAATGCCAGATATTAAAGGTCCTAAGGTGATTTTTTTTTTTAGCTTTGCTGGGCCATATTTAATATTTATAGTTTTGGTTAAATATTCCTTATTCCATTATCAAGCTTTGGGATAATTACAAAAACAAAAAACAAAAAATTTAGATATCTTTCAAATTACAAATATAATGTTTCTATTACACAAATTGCACCTATTGACTTGTTTATGCAAACACAGACACCAAAGGGGTATATATAATCTTCAATGAGGGGATAATTACAAAATACCCTTGAGGTTCGATCTAATTACAAAACAAAAAATAGCTCATTTTCAAAATTATAAAGTATAACCATGGGTTTATTAAGTGTTAAAATTAAGAGCGCAATGTAGTATTTTTATAATTGTGGAGGGGGGTTTGAATTTGTATTTTTATTTTTTACTTACGAAAGGGTAAATGTGAGACAAAGTTCAGTGTGGGATATTTTTTTTTAATTTATTTTTGATGATTTTGAAAGATGACTTTTTTTTTTTGGTAAGTAGACTAGACCTCAGGGGCAGTTTTTCTAATTTTCCTATTAGTTGATTTGCTTTTGCTTGATATTCAGGGCTTGTTGGGTCTTAGATTTTTTTATCATCATTTTTTTCCAATATATAATAATAATAATAATAATAATAATAATAATAATATTGTTATTAGCAGTAATTTTTTTTTCCTGGTTTAGGTACTTGGAGACTTGGTAGAAAGCATAGCCGGAGCAGTGCTTGTTGATTCTAAGCTTAACTTGGACATAGTTTGGAAAGTGTTTAAACCACTATTATCCCCGATCGTGACTCCGGATAAATTCGAGCTCGCTCCCATGCGCGAACTGAACGAATTGTGTGACTCTCTCGGTTACTTCATCAGAGTGCATTTTCTGGCGAAAGGAGATGTGATGCACGTGGTCCTTAAGTTGCAGCTCAAAGACGTGCTCTTAGATAGTCAAGGCTCGGGACCCACCAGCAAAGCCGCTAAGGGAATGGCGGCTCTTCGTTTATTGAAGGAGTTGGAGGTTTTTTTTTTCTTTTGGTTAATTACAGACAATAATATCCATTTGAGCTTTAGTCTAATTACAAAAAAGAACGTGCAATCATAAAGTTTATTAAGAAACTAAAACCTCAAGTTTTTTTTTGGGGGGCTGGGTGGGGTATAATTACAAAACCTCCATGGAGATTTGCTTTGTCTTACATTTTGCCCTAACCGTTAGTTGACCTAACGGAATTTGCTGACATCATCAAATATTTGATATTTACACTAATTAGAAATGTAAAATGTAAGACGAAATGTTGGAGCTATGTGTAATATCTAAAAGAGTTGAGGGATTAATTGTAAAAGTATTTGACGTCAGCATTTTCTGTTCGCCCCACTAACGGCGAATGCAAATATAATGGCAAAATTTAAGAATATGTAATTCCGACTGCAGTTGAGAGGAATTAAATCTTCATCCAAATGGAGGAACCACGACAATGCGGGCGATGTTGGCGCCACGTCATCATCCCCAGTGCCAGCTGATAACGACTCATCTTATGGGTCGCCACCGAAAAAGCAGAAGCAACTTAAGTTGCAGCTGGAGACAAAGGGAGTGTGTGCTTCTGAGCAGACTGACATCCCGGGTAATTTTGTAATTAACATTCTTTTCCTCAAGATTTTTAATTTTAAATAGATAACATAATACGAATTTTTGAATCTGCTTCGAATGCAAAAAAATCAAAATTAAAAACAAAATAGTGAATTTATATAATTTGGTTTTTTAAAAACTCTTTCCAGGTCCGATTCTGTCTCTCTGTCCAAATAGTGTTAAAAAAATAGTAGGCTTATACATAATATATATCTGGGCCCACCTCATGTTGTATGTCATTGACTAGAGGTGTTTGGTTATGTTGTGATTTATTTATTCATTATTTTTTTTGTCGACAGTGGTCCCACCGATTGAAATGAAGAAAGGAGGGCCTCGGACCGTGCTCTACGCCCTCTGCAAGAAACTACAGTGGCCGATGCCCTCTTTTGAAACTACTGAACAAAAATCAAGGTGAGCACACACACACACACACAATATGAGTAACTAAACTACCCCCAAATGTTTTCCTAATTACTTAAAAAAAAAAAAGTAAGAAGAAGAAGAATCTTGTTATGGCATAACTAATACTCTTCAATAGATGCAATTTTGAAAAAAATATCAAGATTTGTTTGTAAAGATTTCTTAATATGTTATTATTTCCTTATTATAATATGTTTTGCTCGTGTTGTTGGCTAACAAAACAAAAGCCGCATGTTTGCAGAACGCCCATGCAGCTTGGCGATACAATGGGTTTTAATAGTTTCGAGTCACGAATAAGTTTGACGATCCCTGGTTTTGGTAAGATTGAGCTCAAAGGAGAGGCGAGAGCTGATAAGAAGAGTTCGTTTGATTCGGCTGCGCTTCATGTGCTCTATGAACTGGAGAAACAGGGAAAGATCATAATAGGCGAACCGGAGAAATCTCCAGAATAACTGCACTTTTGGTAAATTCGATTTTTTTTTATACCTCTTTTGGCTGCTTGTAAATTGTTCTTGATAACTTGCTTCAATTTGTAATCTGGGCTTCCTCAAAACCTTGGACCCATTTTGGAGAAATACAATTTATGATGTGTTTATAATTTCCTAATTGGAGGGCAAGATTGACAATGTATTGTTGAATGTCAGATAAGCCATACAATAATAATAATAATAATAATAATAATAATAATAATAATTCATTATGAATTTGATGCTTGTTTCGAAAACTGTAATGTCTGATAATAGAGTACAAACTGAAATCTAAAACGAGATAGAAGGGAGGGGGAATTAAGACCACAAGATTTGATTAAATGATGCAAACGAAAATCAAATCAAATCAAATCAGTCTTTCTCAGGCTAACCAGTCCCCATCCATTTCTTCGATTTCCTCGATGTCCATGCTGCAATTTTCACAACACAATAGTACAAGTTCAAAATTTCAATAAAATTAGTTACTCATTATTAAAAAGTTAAGTAAAATAAAAAACATTAAGAAATAGAATGCATATTAAGAATAGCAACTAGCCATCAACAAATTCTTAGTACTAACATTTTTCTTTGTTAATTTGCAGATTTCCCTTTCCAAAAGAGATTTTTTTTTTTTTTTTCCTTTTTACCCAAACAATACATAATCTTGTTGAAATTTAAGAAACGAAACACTATTTGAAACAAAGGATCCTGGTCTCATATCGGAATGTCATAAATTAAATCAATTCCATCTGTCCATGATACATTTCCATCATAGCAATTTTTTATAAGTAGGACTTGAGAACTACATGTCGGAATGGCATAAATAATACCCCAGTGATTAAGATTTTCAAGTCCAGACCAGAGGATTTGGATTCATTTCCCACCCAATCTCTCCTTTGGGCTGAGCCTATTTTAGACAAGCCCTAGAGGTTTGAAATGAACTAAGCTGGAGCCAAGCAAATTGGCAGCCCAATTAAATACTTAGTCCAACCCGGCCCAAATATTATTATTATTATATTATTTATATTAGTATTATTATTTTAGTAGAATAATCTTGTAATTATATATTTAGTTGTAATTATATATTTAGGGTTGACGAGTTTGACAAAAAATATATTTTTCTTATGATATATTTAGCAATTACACCTATTTTATAATAAAATGAAATTGGAATAAAGTAAATAAAGAAACCTCAAAGATGATATATTTCCTCATAATATTTGTTACTACCTCTGTTTCCTTTTAAATCTCGTTTTAAGTCTAAATTTTATTTCAAATTAATTCTTGTTTTAGTAAATTATTTTTCAATTTTATTCATATTTATTAAAGAATCAAAACAAATTTTAGCTAATAAGATACTTATGAGTAAGAGTGTAGAAAGATAAAATAAAAATATTATTAATTCATTAGCAGCGTATTAGTCAAATTTATATACTTTTTAATTTCTCATATATACTTTATTAAAAAATATAATTCCTATTTTTTCGTTTATTATTTAAAAATAAAAATAAAAATCTGCCCCTGCATATTGAAGTAAGCAGGAACAAAAAACATCTCTCCCCACAGCAATAAATGGCAAAATAATAGTAACATATTACTGTCCCTAATCAAGTAATATTCATTTGAAAAAAAAAATAAAAAAATTGAAGAAATAAAACAAAATTCTGACCAGGGCAAAGCAGGATCTTGAAAGTAATCGGCGCAAACATGATGCACACAGCTCTCGTCTGCATTCATCCATGCCGGAAACTCCATCACTTCATCAAACAGAGTGGTCACACCAAGATCCTCTGTCACCACTTCCTGATCGGGCCCGATCCCCATGGACTCAAAGAACTCGGCCCGCCTAGCTGAAACCCCGAAATTCATATCATCCCCAACCGATCTAGTCTCCTCCGCCATGTAACTAATTTCCTCGGCGGGAGGCGGCGCCGGAGAACAAGAAGTTGACGGGGACGAGTTATAAAACGATGAACTAATGGCAGTAGAATAAGAAAAGGAGGCATCTAAATCATTAAAAGCTTGGAAATTGAGATTCAGGCCAAGGGTTTGGCTTGGGAGGACAAAATTCGGGTTTTCTTGGATGAGCAAAGGTGGTGGAAATGAAGAAACGGGCTGAGAATAATAATGAGGCGAGTAATAAAGGCCCGGTGGTGGGTGTGCATTGGGATTGTTTGAATAGTAACCGGAGGCATAGACTCGTGGGCTTCGCCTGGATTTCAGCCTAGCTTCTTGTTCCGCAGAAAAGTGATGAGAAACGGGCCCAAATCGGTGGTGTTCGGGCCCAGGGCGGGACTGTTTCATAGAAGCCCTGTGAAGTTTGAGGGCGGTGGCAATTTCTCTCCGGGCCTCAGCCATGTTGAGGAGCTTCTCTTGATAGGGCTTCCGGGCCTGACCCCTTCTCCTGACCGGTTTCCTGTGTGGAGGAGAGTCTTCAGAATCTCCATCCGGATTTGAGTCTCCGGGCGATGGGTTTTGGGATTCTGAAGTGGACAACTCCTTGACGAGGCTGCGAATGTAAGCGGCTGAGAGATGGGGTGTTTCAAGATTCTCTGTTTTTGTTTCTTTTTTGGGTTTTGAGGGTTTATTTAGATTTTTTGGTGAGTTCATCTTTTTTTCTATACTTAGAAATGCAGAGGGCAGAGGTGGTTATAAATAGGCAGAGAGAGAGAGAGAGATGGTTTTTGAATTGTTTGGATATTTGCCAAATTTGGCAAAGCCACTAGGTTTGATGTTCTTTTTATTGCGAAAAAGAAAGGGTAATGAAATAATGGGGTCAAATAGATGAGGTTGCACAGTTGATTTTGACCTCATCCTGCCCAAAAAAAAAAAGGGAGAAAAAGAAAGAAAAATGAATATGTCATCGTTTTGTTAATTCTTAGCGTAGGTTTTTGACCACCACCCATGTGTAGTGCAGGTTTAGTTGTTATTGTTTCTCTTTTTGGGTAATTTGAACTCACTCGGAATGGTACGTATTAAGCATTATCCTTTGGGTATATATAGTACCAAATAAGAATAATGCTACTACTATTTGTACGATGTTAGATTCCAACATTGGTCTCCCGAGGGAGATGGGGCCCTCGACTTAGTAATTACTACTACTACAAATCTAAATTACGTGAGCTATATTATGCAGGTCCTTTGAGATTCACTTTTGATAACAGGGGACACGTAGTTTTTTCCTTTTTGTTTCGTGCAAATTGCAATACGTTCTCATTAGATTTATTTAATTAAAAATAGAGTTCAAATTTCTCATACGGTTTCTCTTTTTATCAAAAAATAAATTATTGTAAATATATATATATATATATATAGTGTATATATGTATGTTCGGACGTTCGATAAAGTTCGTGAACATGCTCATATTCGTTCGATTATTAAACGAGCAACAAATTTTCTTTTTGAACTCGACTCGATTATTAAACAAATGAGCCTTAAACGAGTTCAAATGAAATTTTATTTGCGAACGTTCAGTTTGTTAACAACATTAATAAAAGGTTATAAACAATTAGATTTTATGTAGACCGCACCAATCGAGGTCAGTTTTTGATTTCTACTATAGTAAAAATAGAATTTTGTTTAAAAAAATATATCACGTCTCTCAACAATACCTTAATTTTTTGTTACAAACACCTTCTACACAAATAATACTATATAAACACACCCAACAATACAATATAGAGCATTTATTAATGAGTTTAAAACCTTGCGGTTGTTGTTTTTCATTTTCATGGTATTTATTTCTTTGCCTTTTCACCAGGACTTGCACTATCATGTTCACATTTACATTTTTTAGCTTAAAAAGAAGTCTTTTAAAATGACGATCAATGAATTATTGACTGAGACTAATAAAATTATCGATGAGTTGAGACCGAAAAAATAATTAGAGTCTGATAAGTTAGTTGAAATATAATTATAAATGATTATATAAAGAAACCTAAATACCTAGGAACAACAGTCACTACTAATCATAACAAGTCCAACAAAAGAACCAATATACCAATGTTTCTACTTCACCGCAATTTTTCAACACCAAAAAGATTTCATGGAGAAATTCATGAAATTGTTATGATCAGATTTGTCAATCGTGTGCCAATGCTTAGATTTGTTATTAAATTTAATTTTTCATATTTATGAATCTCTAATTAATAATGAGATTAACTATCAGTTCGTTGCTCGGGTAACTGATCAAGCGCCAAAACTAGGGCACTATGATTGTGAAAATGAGCTTAGAGATCGATGATTTGAATCACGAGAAATTGGATGTTGTTAAGACGATTGAGGAATTGACTGAGGCTAATAAAATTATAGGATAAATATTAATTTGGTTATGTTATTATTATTAATAATTTTATTTTGGTTATACCGTTATTATAATTTTATCTTTTTGGTATGTGAAAATAAGAATTTAGGAGAATTGTTATGAATTATTAGAGGTTTGATTATATTTTAATTAAGTATGTTAAACTGTTGTATTATTATTAATAATAATTTTATTTTTGGTTATACCGTTATTATTAATTTTTTTTGGTATGTGAAAATAAATAATTTAGGAGAATTGTTATGAATTATTGGAGGTTTGATTATATTTTAATTAAGTATGTTAAATTGTTATTTTTGGTTTGGTTTTTCTTATAAATATACTTTTCTTTTATGTGATGTTTTTATTGTACAAAATAAAATCATATAAAAAAAATTATATTTGTGCAAACTCTTTATTTACTAAATTCCAAATGGGTCTAACGTAACGTATTCTACAAAGGAAACAATTCAAACTTTAAATATACAAAATTTAAAAAGGGCAATATCAACCGATCAATCCACATACCGATCACCACATCATCTCAAAACCACCATTCCCAACAATTTAAAATTTTTTAAAATCACCATCATTTTTGAAGACAATTTTGAAAACCATTATTGGAGGGACGAAACCTCCCGTTCGGCGTCGTATACACCACGTCATCACCGACGTCTACTCAACCAGTCACAATATCAATCAATCATAATATATATAACAAAAAACAATAACATACATCAAACCCTACCTAGCCCTAATTTAATTAAATGTATATAATCGAACTTAATTTATAAATAATTATAAACTAAACCCTAAAATAAATCATAACTCCATGAATGAACTCTAAATGAATACTAACGACCTAATTAGCCCTAATTTTATACAAATATTTATAATCGAGTCTAAGTTATAATAATTACAAATTAAACCTTAACATAAAACTTAATTGCATAAATGGACCATAAACCTAAAATCATTCACAAATGCATAAATCAAGCATAAATTCCTAAATTGAACCCCCAATTTAATTTCTCAAAACATAATTCCTAAATTCAAATCAAATTAAATTAAAGCCCTAAATTAAAAAAAATATTAACTTTGCGTTAAAAGGCTAACATACCTTAATATGTGATGTTGACAGTGCTTCGGCGGTGCTCCGGCGGCAACGGCGGCGATGGCTCCTCCTCGCGAGCCAACCCTAATTTTTGTGGTTGGTTGCTGATATGAGTCTGTCTAGTGTCCGGGGGCCGTTTATATGAAGTTTATCAATGGACAAGATTCGTCGATAAATCCGTCGGTAAAAAAATTCGGTGTTGCCGTCCGACGTATCCGTGTGTAAACAAAAACCGGCGTTACTGACGGACATATTTTCGTTGGCAATTAATATCTGAATTAATATTTATTTTTTAAAAGCTTGCCGATGGACATTTTCCATCGGCATATTTGGCGGACATTTTGCCACCAACTTCTCGAGGACTTGCCGACGGACATATACACCGACGGCACAGTTCCGTCCGGAGTCCATTGGCAATTTGTGTGGTCGGAAAAGCCGTGGTAATGTCGGCCTTTTACCGACGGGTTGCTGCCGCTCAGTAATTTTCGTCGGCTTTTTTGATTTTTTTTGTAGTGGTTGTGATACAGGATCAGTGAATGTGCCATCGGGTCTCTGGTGCATGGTCAAGAAAAACTCGAATGCAGTGAGTTTCCTACACATATTCTCACGTTGTATTCAATATTTAAATTATATTTTAATTTATCACTAATTATGAACTAATTAATTTTACTTACTAGACAAATTTACAAACACATTTAAATTTACTTACGAATTGACGTGCATGACCAATCTCGAGACCTGGATCTATGCTTCGATATCCCAGTACCAAGGCCGCTGGACTCGCTCATCCTATTCCTGCTCGCCTGCTCGAACTGCCTCTTATTCTTCAACTTCTCAAACTCTACTAGTCACCGCCCACGCACGCAGGCACCCTCCCTCTGTTCTTCACTTTGTCTTCCACTCATGGAGACGGTTGCGCCACGAGTGAGCCATACATTTATAGAAGTTACGATGTACGAGCTTCTCAAAATACAAAATCGGGTCCCAATAACAATGTTTCTACAAACAAAACAAAATAATTTGATTAATAAAAGATATTATATATAACAACTTGTGAAAATATTAGTTAATATTATGAGTTAATTACCAAAAATCAGGCCACGACTACTACTCAAAAATCGTCGGTAACTCTATCGAGTGACTTCGCAGCTTAATAAAGTTTATTGTTAATTAGACCAATATATTAACATAAGAATTTATTAAAAATGAAAATTAAATTAAAGTTACTTACCTCAGGGGGACCATATAAACCTCGATCATAGCGGGACATGGTGGCATGAGGCCTCTGGATGTACTAGCAGCAGACGGAGTGGTCAGAACGGTCAAAGGCAGAGTTCTTGCTGATAAGTCTATTATATTATCGTCTTCATCATCTATGTGATGATGAGATGAGTATGACGAACCAAGATAAGCACAACTCGAAGACGGGCCGAAAGAAGCACCACGTCCACAACCTCTATCTCTAATCTAAAAAAATTGTTAATATTTAAGCATAGATGCACATTTGAATCGGGGTAAATGAATTAATATAATCTCAAACTATATATGTATGCATCAATTTTAAATTCAACCCGAATCAACACTTTCACTATCTAGGTTATCATCAAATCACTCTTCGTCCATATCTTAATTATTGGTTGGAAACTCATCTTTTGTCTCCTCCTCGGCCTCATCGACAAGTTCATCCGATTCATTAATAACAAGGTCGACATGTAATTGGAAATCTCCGTCATCCAATTGTATTGAATTGTGCATTTTTCAAACTGTCCATAAGCTGATAATTTAAAATTTAGTGTCAAACTTTCTATTTGACACTAAATCCCGAACGGGTCTAAAGTAAAGTGTTTGAGTGTGGAAAGAAATAATATAATCGATCCATCGTTATAATTGTGAAAACCCATTATTGCCGGGACAAAACCTCCCGGCCAACGCCATACACCACGTCATCATCGATGTATACAATATGTATATATTATTTACAAATCATAATATAAATATTAATTAAACACAACATTCACTTGCGATCACCACGTCATTTGAAAACCCCACCACGCATGTTTTAAAACTTTTTAAAACCACCATCACATGTTCACTTGTATATATTAATCACAGATCATAACATCAATATTAGTTAAATAAAACATTCACTTGGCGATCACCACGACATTTGAAAACTCCCACCACGCACTTTTTAAAACCACCATCACATTAAAAAAAAATTAAAATCCTTTATTGGAGGGACAAAACCTCCCAGACGGCGTCGTACACCACGTCATCACCGACATATACACCAATCTAACACCGACCAATCAATATGTATATATTGTTCACAGATCATAATATAAATATTATTTAAACAAAACACTCACCTGCCGATCACCACATAATTTGAAAACCCCCTCCATTCACCTGCGGAGGCTGGAGCTAGATGGTGGCAGCGAGCTGAAGAGGTTGGATTCTGGCTTCTAGAGGTGATGCAGCGGTGGCCTGGGTGGTGGTGATCAGAGGCGAGGGGGAGCAACTGCCTTTTTTTTTTTTTCTTTTTTCTCTCCGTCGTGGTGTTTTCTTTTTGTTTGTATTGAAAGATGCAGAAATAGAGAGTTGGCGGAGAGGGGTTTATTTTTAGGATTTTTGCTGATAGCCAAAAGGACCGTTAGCATACATACATATATATTAATATTGATGACGGGTAAAGGCCGTCAGTAATCTTGGCCGTCAGCAAATCCATCACCAAATCTTGAATTCTCTTAATCTTGTTTTGAATCTTGCTAAGCGCGTGTTTCAGTGGAGTTGTAATCGGACGGTTGGACAGGTAATAAGTGGTTAATTTGGCGAGTGAAAAATAGTTTTGCAAAGAATTTGTTCACTATGGTGATAGTTTATAAAAATCTAGCTCTATCTCGGTTTTAATTTGTAGTTGGGATTTGTGATTTTTACTCTCCAAATAAGAGATAGTGAGCTGTTTAAGCATAGGGATCGTGTGTCTTATTTTGAGAAAGAGTGGGGGAGTTATTTTTTAACTTTACTTTGTTCATCCCCTTCTTTTATCTATTGACAAAGTTAAGGTTTTTACCTTTTCTTTCTCCAAATTTTACTGCCTACGACACTCGATATTTTGTTTGTATTTGTTTTCACTCTCTTGCAAAATATCGAATTCACCATCACCCAGCAAAGCTCCGGAAACATACTGTGCGTCTAGATAATAAGAAATTTCCACCCAAAGAGAGAAAAGAAGAAGTCCAAAGCTGTCGGGTCAGCCCATGTTGGTTCTGGTGTTGTGTCACCAAAACCAACATCTCCTGCAGATAATCCTGCCTCTTCTCCAAGCTTTGATTCTAACAATGTTTCATCTGCCAGTGCACTGATGTCAACAACTGCCTCCGACAACTCTGCTAGCTCAGATGAGGCTCTGTCCCAAGCCGTCGAGATTGAAGACATGGAACTAATCTCCACGAGGTTCTTGGCGAGTGAAGCTGAGGAGCTGTTATTGGGATTTCAAAATCGAGGCATGATTGCTGAGCGCCAAATCCCCATTGATATTTTCGTGAAGCAGACTCTGATTACCTTCTTTAGGCACCGAGGCACCTCTTCGAGCTGGTGTCATGTCTGATGTTGGTTCTGGTATTCCCAACATCAGTACCAACATGGTTCATTTTTCTGCTCCGTTTGTCCGAGCCCATATTACTTTGTTTGTTAACCAGGTTGCACAGCACCATGAGTTTCGAAATTCGTTTATTGAGGTCCTTTTGCTTTCAGAACAAAAAGGGAGAGAAGTATGTAGAAGACGCTGTGGTTCGTTTTTGTTTCATTTAGGGGGAATTTCTAATTTAGGGGGAGTTTTTATTCTTTTGATCATTTTCACGCGTTTTGGGTATTTTGTCCACAAAGGCAAAAGGGGGAGATTGTTGAGGAATTTATTCTTGGCAATAATTCCTATTTTGTTATTTGCCTTTTTTGGGTACAAAATAAGTTAGGAAACTAGATTTAGGAATATATTGTGTTTCCTAGTTTATGTTTAAAACTTTATTAGTTTCTTACATTGTGTTTAGGATTTGTTTTAGGTATTTACCAAGTTTAGAATTCTATGTTTGTTTATTTAAGATAAGAGGATTCCTAAAGCTTGGGATCGATTTTACGCACGGGAATTTGAGAAGAGCAGATCGACGCAAAGCAAGGAAGAACACGAAGAACTACTTGGAGCCATTGATCGAGATTAACAAGCTCTTCGAAATTGCGTGACCAACGGAGAAGATCTTGCCATTCCGACAACAAGTATTTAGTATAAAGTTTATTAATATTTAGTTTTCATATATTATTTCATATTTTTGTATTGAACATGAACAAGAAAAAAGTAATATAGTTTTCGGGTTTGTACACCCAAATTCACAAGTATTTTACTTTTGAACTGAATTTGTTCTAACGTGTTCTTATATTTTATTTCCGCTGCATATATTTATTTTACTCTGGTCGATGTTGTTAACCAGTGTTGGTAAACATTGAATAACAACATCTTAAAATTGAGACTTATTTTCAAAATTATAGATCTTCAAATTTTACATAATAAGTATTAGACAATACTAACGGATTGTCGACAAATCGCTGACGAATTTTTCATCGACGGTCTCCACCCGTCAGCAATCCATCAACATAGTTTATCCGTCAGCTCATGCTGACGGATCCTTCGCCGTCCCCGATATTTTTATAGTGTATCATATTACTTCACGAGAAGTGTTGGTTAGATTTACCCGTTAATTCATTGGCCCTCGCAAGATTTACTAGCTATTCACTAATTTCACAGACACAGTTGGTTCACGGGTCCCACAATTCTTTAGTTGAGAAATATGTTGACGTACTTGGAAGATATATATGTATATCTACATACGCTATGTGTGTTGATTTATAAAACCAAAACATATTTGTACAAAAATCTACTCATCACTATACATTTACACATATCTGCAGATAAATTAATTTCTATGCATGACAACATAATAAAATAATATAATACACATACATGATTTGACGTACTATAGTAATTATTTTTTTCAAAATTTCTACACAAGCAAAAAAATTTACTATTCATTTGGTCTTCTAACAGTAATAGATTAGTTCGTAGAAAGCATGAAAAGTCTTGTACACATACAACTTAAAGTTGACAACTTTTAGTATAAATTAAAGATATATATCCGACTTGGGTTATGTTTTTGGAGATGCAAAATCTGAAGTCCAAGAGGTTGAAATACCCAAGATGAATTAGACATTTTGACGAATTTTATTTTGAGCCGAGTTGAGCCAGGAAAAATGGCTGTTCTGTGATTTTAGCACCCGCACAGCCCATTGACTAGCTCATCCCGACCTTTTACCAACTTGTAGGGTGTGATAAGCTCTTCACAATAACAGGGTAGCACATAACAATTACCTCGGACTTGATCAAATAACTTCCAATACAAATCAAAGCGATTGACTTTGCCCCGTCATATTACATTATTATTAGCATCGTTCTTGAAGGAAAGTGAAAAAAATTAGTGAATCTAAATTTTTTAGCATCGTTTTTTTATTATAGGATTGGTGAGAAGTGAGTAGCTAATAAATCTACAAAATTACAATTAAGAAATTAGAATTAGATGAGACATTAAGGAATTAGAATTAGGGAATATTGAATGTTGGATCTATGAATTTTGAAAAACAAGATAGAAATTGGTTAAACATTTTTGTTTGATTTGAGATGTCTGTCTCTTTATTCGATTTTTATTTTTTTTGTCTTCGTCTTCCTCTTCACCTCTCTGTATCTCTCTCATTTTTTGTTTTTAAATTGAAAGTTAAAGAATGTCTAAAAAGCTAACACCAAAATACGTTAACTAATTGAGATTGATATTATTGAGCTAAATTATTTTTTAATTAAGTGATAGTGTGAATTGGATTGAACTTAGTGAGCTGCCTTATTAATAAAAATAAAATAAAATACCACCAGATTAATTTATACTTGATCTAAATTTAAAGTATGAAGAATAAATAACTAGCCTTAATATACCAACGGGCCACCCGGCTACAGGCCGGGTAAGGCAATGCCTCCGCCTTGTTTGTATGCAAATGGTAAGTTGAGTCATACTAGTGAGAATTGCATAATATTTCGAGATTGTTTCCAGTGAGAGATATATACCTTTGTTAATTATATTATTTGTTGGAAATAGTTCGAGCACAAATAGTGAAAAATGAATATCACTAAAACTGGAAAAAGAACAAAAAATAATATGAAAAGTCGAGTCGAGTATAAACTCTTTCCGCAAGACGAAATTGTCCCGATAGTGCTCTTAGGTTTAGGCAACTCGTCTCTAAAGATAAAACGACTTTCGTCTCTGGTTTAACAGCACCGTAAGAAACCAGAGCTTCGGCGAACTTGAAGAACCTGGACTGAGCTACGAAAGGAAATAATGTGATTAGAGTAGATTTGTCCTTATTTTTATTAGCTTTTTAGTTCGTTTTTCTATTTGTTTTTGGTATAAGTTGGATGATTTAAGCTTAATTCCGTATTTTTATAGTTCCGACTTATTTTACCGTATTTTAATCGTAATTGATGCAAATAGGTGATATTTCGTTGTTTTCACCTTACAGCTAAGTAACCGGAAGAATTCAGCGCGTAATAGACGAAGTTCGATGTTCAAGAATAGGAGAACGAGCTTTCCGGCGAAACAAGTAGCAAAAGATCGAGAGACGGAGACAGACGCTCTGTCGCGTCGACTGATGCTACCGTCGACGCGAGCCATGATCCGCGTCAGTCGACGTAGGGCCGACGCACCGTCGACACAACTTGCTGAAGCGTCGACTGAAGGAGCGTCAGTCGACGCAACTTGCTGAAGCGTCGACTGAAGGAGCGTCAGTCGACGCAATTCTCTGAGGCGTCGATCCATGACCGCATCAGTCGACGCACCCGCCCAACTAACGCGCACGCCCAGGCAGCACCGACGCCGAGCACCAGCGCGCGTCAGTCGACGCACCGTCGACGCGACGGCCCAGAATTCAGATTTTAGGGTTTCTTGTGCGCCAAGACTTGCAATTTCTATATAAACCCTCCTTATTTCAGATTTTTAAAGACCACACGACCTCCTAGGGTATTTTAGCTTATAATAACAATAATCCCACATCTCATAACGAGATTTAAAGACGGAGATCAAGGATCGAAGAACAACGCGTCCAAAATATCGAATTCGCGTTCGGGATTCAATTTTCGCCCAAGATCAACGTCCAAACTCCGGAATAGTTGGAGCTTTTTACTGCTTTCATTAGTTCCAATAAGTACTCTAAACTCTTAGATAATTTCATAGTTAATTTCTTAGTTTAATTCTTAGTTAATTGCTTAGTCAATATTAGAACTAGTTTAATTAGCTTGATTATTTTATGCTTGGATATTGGTTTAGTTCAGTTTATTTATGCGAGTTGATTTATGCTTAGTTATTCGTTAATCTTAGATTCTTATGATTTATTACTTAGTGGTAATTTCTTATGCTCATGCTCTTAGATTCGTTAATTAGGTTTAATTTATGGTTGCGTATTATTGATAGTTTAATTATAGCTCGTAGTTGATTATCTAGTTTAAAGTATTTAGTTTAATTAGTTTTAGTTTAATTATTGCTTTAGTTTATAATGATCAATTCAGAATCTTTTAAAACCCCAATTGTACATGTATTTTACTTTAATTCGTAAATTGAGAAGAACATCCGAAAGACCGAACAGTTGTTTCCTCGAGAGATACGACTCGAGTCAAACTTATCACCCTACAAGTACCTCGTACTCTTGTGAGCAAACTTACGTGCTTTTAAATTAATTAATTAAAAATGGGTGTACAAAAGTTTGGATCATAATGAAGAAATGTTAATATGTTGTGTGTTCTGTATGCTTGAGCGTTTTCTTGTGTGTATGATGCAGAAGCCTCTCACCCTTATATAGGGGTTGCAGTGGGGAAAGTAACATCAGCTTAATGACGTCCATAAAGGCAGCATTAAGACGTTCAAACCTGGCAGCATGAACCTGGACAGGTAGTAACGTACATTCATAGCATTAAACGTACCTAAACGGTCAGGAGTTTCAGGAGTCCAAATATGTATGTTTGAAAACGTACAGGTGCCCATACGGACCATCCAATCGGACCAATTGCCCAAGTCCCAAGGACCAAGGTCCGGGTCCGGGTTCGGGACTGGGTCCGGGCTCGACTCTGCCTCCGGCTTCGCCGAAGGTGAACGGGCGAATCCAAGTCCAAGAGCCCACGTGAGCTTTGTTCACACAAAGTCCACAATACCCGCTAGCCCACTTGATGTCCACTAATAAAATGTAATCATTTTTAAACTTCCTTCCACATTGATTATCATTCAATGTGGATAAACAACAATATACTTAAGTAACCATTCAACTTCGAAGTGCTATTTCTTACTCACCATTAAATGAATTTGAGAAATTCAAAAAGCCACAATTATCTACACAAAACGTAAATCGAGCCTATACAATTCGTTAAAATGAATTTTCGATGTACCATTAAATTGATTAAATCCAGTTTAACAACAATCCCCCACATGAGTGAGAAAACCCAAAAATGAAAACATGTATGCAAATACGTAACTCAGTCCTTAAGAGACAAAGGAGAATAGGGATAGGTGGATTGTGGCCTTGAACCCTCCTTAGTTAATACTATCGAGCATACCGGCGGATTAGTGAACATAATTCTTGAACTATTCCCCTTTGTTTATACTAGACAATAGTACCAACCCACTGAGATCTCAGAATTCTTCCGTTCTCACGTTTGTGTCCGTTTCTGGCCATGGACAACTTCTTTAGATTCATAAACATTCAAAAAAAGTGGCCCTCACTTCTCGCTTACATAGGTGATTCTTAAAACGAGTATTCTGTCATACTCAAGTCAAAGACCTGCACAAGAATCATTAAAAACCAGAGATTTATCCTCACCACGTGACTACTTTTGCCGTTAGGGAATAGGATCGTAGATTTTTTACTTACCCAGACTTTTATAGTTTAGTTTTCTCATTGGACCAAGCTTGTGGGATCTCCATTCATCATGGTTGGGTCTCCACTACAATCATCTTTAAGATGTGGATTTCACTCCCATTCCTTCTAGCAACTTGTACATCTGATCTCGAGCTATGTTTTTGGTGAATGGATCTGCTAGATTATCTATCGACCTTACGTAGTCAACTGAGATAATCCCACTCGATAGCAAATGTCTTACGTTGTTATGTCTCCGACGAATATGTCGAGACTTACCGTTATACAAACCACTTCTTGCCCTTCCAATAGCAGCTTGACTATCGCAGTGAAGCATAACCAGTGGTACGGGTTCTCCCAACATGGAATATCTTCCAAAAAATTACGAAGCCATTCTGCTTATTCACCTGCTTTGTCCAAAGCGATAAACTCAGACTCCATGGTGGATCGGGCTATACATGTCTGTTTAGTGGATCTCCAAGAAACAGCTCCACCCCCTATTATAAACACATACCCACTTGTTTACAATTAGTCCTTTGAGTCAGATATCCAGTTAGCATCACAGTAACCTTCAAGTACCCTGGGGTATCTACCATAATGTAGCTCAAATTTCAGAGTATACTTTAAGTATCTCAAAACTCTCACAAGCGATTTCCAGTGTTCTCCACTAGGATTGCTTGTATATTGACTCAGTTTATTTACCGAGCAAGCTAGATCAGGTCTTGTACAGTTAGAGATGTACATCAGACATCCAATGATCCTAACATAGTTCTTCTGAGCAACAGGGTCACCTCTGTTTTTACTAAGTGAACATCGAGTTCCATTGGTGTCTTTGCTGGAAGACTATCATAAGCATTGAATTTCTTGATCACTTTCTCAATGTAATGAGATTGTGACAAAATAATTCTATCTGGAGTTCTTATAATTCTTATACCAAGAATTGTGTCAGCAACTCTCAGATCCTTCATGTTAAAATTCCTTTTTAACATGAGCTTCGTCTCATTAATCACTTGTAGGTTGCTACCTATGATTAACATATCATCTACTTAAAGACATACTATAACAAATCTGTCATTAGTATTCTTAATGTAGGCACACTTGTCGCACTCGTTTATCTTGAAGCCATTTGACATCATCACTTCGTCAAATTTCAAGTGCCATTGTAAAGGTACTTGTTTCAAGCCATATAAAGACTTAACCAGTTTGCACACCTTTCTTTCTTGTCTAGATTTTAAAAAACCCTCAGGTTGTTCCATATAAATTTTCTCTTCTAAATCGCCATTTTTACATCCATTTGGTGAATCTCAAGATTGTGCAAAGCAGCAATCTCTAGAAGCACTCGGATAAAGATAATTCTCATCACAAGAGAGTATGTATCAAAGAAATTATATCCCTCCTTCTGGAGAAATCCTTTCACAACCAAACGAGATTTATACTTATCGATTGATCCATCATCTCTGAACTTTTGTTTCAGAATCCATTTACTCCCTAACGGTTTACACCCTTCTGGTAAATCAGTCAGAATCCACGTATGGTTCTACATGATCGAATCGATCTCGCTCTGAACAGCTTCCTTCCAAAATGAACTATCATTCCGGGAGAAAGCTTCTTTTAGTGAAGTTGGTTATTCATCCAAGATGAAAACCACATAGTCGGGACCGAAATCCTTTTCAACTTTAGCTCGAGTGCTCCGCCTAGGAGTAAGAGCTTCAAGTTCTGAACCAGGTCGTTTATGAGACTTAGGTTCTACCCTCACAAGTTCGTGACTTTTAGTTCCTTCAGCATTACCAGTGTTTGAACTGGATGCAGCTTTATCCTTACAAGGATAGATATCTTCAAAGAATATTGCATTCCTTGACTCAAAAGTGGTTCCGACATTCATGTCCGGAACATCTGACCTATGAATTATAAATCGATAGGCACTACTATTTAGTGCATAGCCAATAAAAATATAATCAACCGTTTTTGGTCCGATCATCACCTGCTTTGGTAGAGGCACATCTACCTTCGCTAAAACCCCCAACACTTTGAGGTATTTATAAGAAGGTTTTCTTCCTTTCCACAACTCATAGGGAGTTTCGTCCCTACCTTTAAGTGGAATTTTATTGAGGATATAGTTGGCCGTTAAAAAAGCTTCCCCCCACATGTTCTGAGGTAACCCAGAACCAATCAACAACGCATTTATCATCTCTTTCAAAGTACGATTATTGCGTTCGGCAACGCCGTTCGATTGAGGTGCATACGGAGCTGTAGTTTGATGAATTATGCCAATTTCATTACACAACTCCTCAAATGGAGCTTCGTATTTCCCTCCTCTATCACTTCGAATAGATTTGATTTTGCAGTTAAGTTGATTTTTAGCTTCACTCTTGAAGTTCTTAAAAGCTTCAATAGCCTCATCTTTACCTCTCAAAAGATAGAGGTAACAATACCTTGTGCAATCGTCAATAAAATTAATAAAATACTTTTTGCCACCTCTGGTTTGCACAAACTTTAAACCACATACATCCGTGTGAATTAATTCTAGAGGTGTCGTGCTCTTTTCTACCGATTTAAATGGTAACTTTGTCATTTTTGCTTCTACACAAGTTTCACACTTACTTTTATTAATAAATTCATTTACTTTAAGCAAATTGAGATTTGAAAATCATTTTATTACATTTAGATTAACGTGGCCTAATCTATAATGCCATAAACTGGAGCACTCAGTCAAGTAAGATGAATTAGAAGCAATTTTATTAATGACAGGTTTTGGGCGTATAGCCATTACACTGAGTTTGAACAGTCCATCTGTAAGGTAACCCTTACCTAGAGGTGTTCCAAACTTAGACAGTACAAACTTATTAGCCTCAAATACAAGTTTAAAACCACGACTAATTAGAATTGAATCAGATACTAAATTCTTCCGGATGTCCGGAACGTGCAGCACCTCATACAGAGTGATCTCCTTGCCGGAGGTCATTTTGAGGATAACCGAACCAACGCCTGCAACTTGCGAAGAAGCTTGGTTTCCCATGTTCAACTTCCTTCCCTCACAGGGATGGTATTTGGAGAATAAGCTCTGGTCTGCACACACATGGGCGGTTGTAGCAGTATCGACGAACCATTGACCACGGTTCTCGACCATGTTAGCTTCCTCAGTGATAACCGCAATGAGATCATCACTAGCCAGCTCTCTCTCGACTAATTGGGCACTCGGCTTGGCCTTCTTTTGCTTTGGCTTGCGACAGTTCTTAGACAGGTATCCAGGTTTGCCACATTTGAAGCACTTGCCATTGAACTTCTGAGAAGAAGAAGCTTTAGGCTTTGCATTTCCAGGACGCGGCCTCTTCTTCGAGTTGTCTCCTCGTTCAAGTAGGTTCACCCGAGGTTCAATCGAACCTTTTGATTTCTGGTACTGAACTCGAACTTCGTATTCAATTCGTACCTTTCGGATAACATCTTCAAGAGACATCGCCTTTCGCTTGTACTTGAGATATGTCTTGAAGTCTTTCCAGTTCGGAGGAAGCTTGTCAATCATGGCAGCAGTCGTGAAAGCATCAGGAAGTACCATCCCCTCGGTGTGGACATCATTCACCAGCATTTGGAATTGTTGAACTTGTTCCATAACCGGGCGAGAATCAACCATTTTGTAGTCTATGAAATTTACGAATATAAATTCTTAGTACCAGCCTCGTCGGAGCTGTACTTTTTCTCGAGTGCCTCCCAAATCTTCTTGGAGGTCTTTACGTCCGAGTACACATTACTAATGATATCTTCCAGGCTACTTAGGAGAAATCCTTTGCGCAGATAGTCACCGTTGTGCCAATTATCGTAGGCGGCACGAACATTGAAGCTGGTCTCGGACTCATTCGGAGTGGGTGGTTCGTCTTCCTTCACGAAGTTATCAAAGCCAAGCATCGTAAGGTAGAACAATATCTTTTGTTGCCATCTCTTGAAACCTTCACCATTGAATTTTGGAGGCTTCTCCGCGGCGGGTATAATCCGTGAGGAGTGCACCGGAGCGGTCATAGTCGGAACAAACGTTCCCATCGTACCCGTTGAATGGGTAGCTGAAGCAGAGGAATATGTAGCAGTTGCGAACATATTTGGAACTGAAGTTCCCCTCATCACAGTAGGATGGATCACAGTCGAAGTTGACACATTTTGGACCGAAGTCCCCATCCCATAAGGGAATGATCCAGAAAATATGCTTGGAACCGAAGTTCCCGTCATCCCAGTAGGATGGTTCACAGTCGAAGATGAAACAGTTTGGACCGAAGTCCCCATCCCATAAGGGAACGATCCAGCAGCCGAAGTTGTGCCTGAGGTCGGGTTGGTTGCCGAGATGCATCTCGACAGTGTCTCCAGGAGGGTGTCGAAGGTTCCTTGATTGAGGAAAAAATCAGCATGACTAATGTTCATGTTTGGCTTAGACGCGCCAATAGTTGCGATGTTCGTGACTGCAAGGGCGGAGATCGTCATAGGAATACTAGCAAAGTGGAGGAGGCAATGGCAGGAGCGGTCGAGCTGATCGAACTAGGTGAAGAATCGATCGCGGTGGTTGAGGTAGACATTCTTTCCAATAGTGATATTTAAACAGTAAATTACAAAGATTTCATCTTGCGATTGTTGGAAATAATTCGAGTACAAATAGGGAAAAAAATGAATATCACTAAAATTGGAAAAAGAAAAGAAAATAATATAAAAAGTCGAGTCGAGTATGAACTCTTTCCGCAAGACGAAATTGCCCCGATAATGCTTTTCGATTTAAATAATTCGTCCCCAAAGATAAAATGACTCTCGTCTCTGGTTTAACAGCACCGTAAGAAACCAGAGCTCCGTCGAACTTGAAGAACCTGGACTGAGGTACGAAAGGAAATAATGCAGAAATGCTAATATGCTGTGTGTTTTGTATGCTTGAGCGTTTTCTTGTATGTATGATGCAGGAGCCCTCACCCTTATATAGGGGTTCCAGCGGGGAAAGTAACATCAACTTAATGACGTCCATAAAGGCAGCATTAAGACGTTCAAACCTGGCAGCGTGAACCTGGACAGGTAGTAACGTACATGCATTGCATGAAACGTACCTGAACGGTTATGTACGTTTGAAAACGTGCAGGAGCCCATTTACGCACGCGACTAAAAAGATAGTTTGGGTTGAAATAGGTGATTGACATGCTTTTGTGGTTATTTTTAGTAGCATTTTAGTATCTTTTTATCAATGTTTTCGGTATAAGTTGGACCGTTCGAGCTTGATTTCGTACATTTAGATTTCCGACTTATTTTACCGTGTTTTGATCTAATTGATGCAAAATAAGTGATTATTGGATGTTTTTCACTTTATAGCTAAGTACCCGGGAGTGTTCAGCGCGTTAGGGATAAAGTACAATGATCGAGAGGTGAAKATCGAGCTTTTCGGCGAAAAGTAGCAAGTTCGTGGAGTTAATGGTTACCCCTAACGGTTATACCAACCATTAGTAGCAGGCCCGAAAGACAGAAAAGAGGCTAACGGTTGCTCTAACCGTTAGCAACCAACCGTTAGCGGGGCCCAGAATGCAGCAGACAGGCTTTTCGGCCCAGATCACAGAAAACCCTATAAATACCTCTTTTAATCCGAATTTTGAGAGCTAGGTCTGCATGTACGCCTTCTAACCCTAACTTCAGAGCATAATCCGAGGGTTTCAAGACGGACAACAACAACAAGACGCGWCGACCAAGGAGCGACGAAGAATCGACGACTACGAGTTCTCAAGCCGTTCGACGTCGATTCATCCATTGGAGTTCCGTTCGCTGCGTCCACTCTTCGRAAWAGCCGAAGATCTTTCGATTTCCAGTAGCTTAARCGAGTACTTTGAACRTTTATTCAATTTTYTTAGTTTTTAATCATTAGTCTTTAACGTTTAGAATATTGGTTCGTTTATGTTCGTATTGTTGCTTCGTTTGAATTTGCTGAACTATTTAGTTGATTGATCTTAGTTTATTTCCAGTCTTACATGCTTATTGTTAGTAGTTTAATATTTCGTTGGTTGGAGATTAGTTTATGCATGCAGTTTACGTTAAGTTCATACCAACAGTTAGTGTTAACCRTTGCTGTTAACGGTTACTGTTAACGGTTGGACCAACAGTTAGCAGTAACCGTTAGTTCTAATGGTTGCAGGCAGCAACAGTTAACGCTAAGGGTTGCAACAGTTAGCAGTTTTTCACTTGAATGTTTAGTTTAAACTGCTGATTTTGAATTACTTTTTAGTTATTGAATTAGTTATTTATTGTTTAAGTTTATTTTATTAATTAGATAATTTATTTTAGCTTAGTTAATTAATTTAGTTTTGTTCTTTAAATTCGTAGTTAATAAATCTCATCAAAACCCCCCCTTTATTTGTGTGTTATCTGAAATTGAACAAAACTATTTAAGGATTCCGATTGTATGTTCCTCGAGAGACGACTCGAGTCAAGTTGCCTAACTACGCGCGACCTCGTTCTCTTGAACAAAACTATTTAAGGATTCCGATTGTATGTTCCTCGAGAGACGACTCGAGTCAAGTTGCCTAACTACGCGCGACCTCGTTCTCTTGAACAAAACTATTTAAGGATTCCGATTGTATGTTCCTCGAGAGACGACTCGAGTCAAGTTGCCTAACTACGCGCGACCCCGTT
The DNA here is from genome assembly GCA_014905375.1 of Phtheirospermum japonicum. Lineage (NCBI taxonomy): Eukaryota > Viridiplantae > Streptophyta > Magnoliopsida > Lamiales > Orobanchaceae > Phtheirospermum > Phtheirospermum japonicum. Next base: position 1,499,537 of record BMAC01000030.1, on the reverse strand, counting down.
CTCTTGCGGGCAAGCTATTGATCTTTTGACAAATTTTCATAAGTAAGCAACTAAAAAGCTTGAATCACCAGGACACCCATACGGACTAGCCAATCGGACCAATTGCCCAAGACCCAAGTCCGGGTCCGGGTCCGGGCTCGACTCCGCCTCCAGTTTCGCCGTAGGCGGATGAGCGAACCCAAGTCCAAGAGCYCGTGTGAGCTTTGTTCACACAAAGTCCACAATACCCGCTGGCCCACTTGATGTCCACTAATGAAATGTAATCTTTTTAAACTCCCTTCCACATTGATTATCATCCAATGTGGGATAAATAACAATATACTTAAGCAACCATGCAACTTCGAAGTGCTATTTTTCATTCACCGTTAAATGGATTTGAGAAATTCAAAAAGTTACAATTATTTACACGAAACGTAGATCGAGCCTATACAATTCGTTAAAACTAATTTTCGCTGTAACATTAAATTGATTAAATCCAATTTAACAACATTATTATTATTATTATTATTATTATTATTATTATTATTATTATTATTATTATTATTATTATTGATGTATTGTGAAACATAAATTTTAGAGGACCAACGCTTTATGTATAATTGTTACGCAGCAGAATTGCAGCTCGGCTCATAAATTCAGTCATGTTGAATTATTCTACCAACCCACATAATATATATTATACATAATTGAGAAAAACGGCCTTAGATTTTATAAATCAATTATAAATATAAAAATGATTTTTTTTTCCTTATCTCCACACCCTATATGATCAATCCAAACCGACTCAACAAAAAAGTTTGAACTGCATCCATGATAACTTACAACATCATGACTCAACTAGGTAGCTAACAAGTGGGGTAATAATTATTTGAAAATATCAGTTTCATAGAATTTGCATACAATAAATAATTTGGAGGATCCTTGTGAGAGAGAGAAAAAGAAAAAGGACTTGTATTTAATTATTCGACACATTCACAAAAAAATAAAAATAAAAAATAATAATAATAATAATAATAAAATTATGTTTTATTGAACATATTATTTATTTATTCAACTTATAAAATGCATTAACAAGTCTTTTTATGAGCAAAAAAACTCGTAAGGCAGCAAGACATGTATCATATTCATGGGTGTAAGGAGATAGGTATTTAACTTGATATTTATTGAGTGATTTTAATGTCTATCTGGGACTCACAACTTCAGCTTACAATGAGTGAAGTGAGAGAAAAAGTTTTCTTTTATTAAAAAGGAAAGAAACTTCAGCTTACGGAAAGCCCTGAGATCGAGCAGAAGGGGTAAGTCAGATTCTTTTACTAAAAATATAAAAGATAAATAATCTTTTTATTTATTTATTTATTTTAAAGTTAGGGATAAAAATTCACAGTTTGATTCTCCAACATTCAATATTTTCYATTTTTAACTGCTCAATATTAATAAAGTCGGTTGGTGAAACAAATAACTTGGGTCCTTCATAAAATCAAAAAAACAAGGAAAGAATATAGTAATTGATAAATATAAAAAATACACAGCCTGTAAATGACAAATTTTCTCCATACCTTCCTCTCATCTCATTGCCAAACAGCTTTTTCCAGAGCTTATTGGACCTGAATAATTGATTTCAACTCATATCAAAATTTAATGAATCCAATGTCAAATGAAATACTCACTTCATCCTCAATATATAGTTCATTATTATTATTATTATTATTATTATTATTATTTTTTTTTGATATCCTAAATATGTAGTCCAATTTTTTATTTAGTATTAAATTTTAAATTCATTAAAAATATATTCCTATGTTAAACAATGCATTTAATGATTATGTAAACCCTAATAATCATCGGATAGGGATAATATAAGGAGTTTAATATATAATTTACTTTTCCAATAATATTTTTTAATCTATGTGCAAAACCAAATTGGGACTATATAAGTGGAACAGAGCAAAATCAAATGGGACTCTATAAGTGGAACAGAGGAGTACAATTTTGCAAGGATTTCATTCGTATAATTATCATTGCATTATTTAAAATACATAACATGTACGGTATAATCAAAATTAATGAGAATACTAATCAATATCTCCCAAGTTGTTCATCCAATAATTATCAAAATTTTCATAAACATGTACATCATATAAGGATTATATTGTAAAGATATCATGCAAAAATCCGAACATTTGAAAAATCCCGGTAATTTTTTGTGTTTAGAACGATTGGAGATTGCAAATTCACAARCCCCATGACTATATGTTATAATTAATTACGAAAAATATATTAGGTTACAAATTCATCAAAACGTATACTTACATATTGCAATTAATTATAAAAAATATATTGAATTGTAATTCTAAAAAACGTATTGTACATGATGGAAATAATTTTCTTTCTATAATTAATTAGATAATTAGGATTAGTTTTTGATTTGATTTGGGTGCAATTGTAATTATATTCTATAATTGTGGGATTAGTTTTAAAATATTAACATAAAATTGTGTGGCTGAACTTCTCTCACGTGCGTGCTACGTAAGCGATTTTGGTCAAAATCGGATTTCCTACAAAATCTGAGATTTATGGAACTAAAATTAATTAATTAATTTGAGTGTGATTAAATTTGAACATAACATATAGCCATGAGACTAATTTTCGAGATTTCCTGCGTTACAAAATTTGATGAAAGTTCCTTACAGTAATTAATTAGTCTTAAAAAAACGGTCAGTAGTAACTTTTCATTTCCAAAAGCAACAAATATTTAAATATTCGGTCAAATATTTAGTATTTTCTACAGTATATGTCATACAGACAATGAATTCAGAGGGATCGATCGAGATTCGAGACAATACAAAAAAGGAAAAAATATTGAATACGAGGTATATGTGTTAACTCTTTGTAATTAACCCGAAAATCATTTTTAGTGGGAAAAGTATAGGGATTGGTTCAAAAATCATTGCTTAACGTGCTAAGGTAGGATCAAATCTTAGTCATTAATAAAGTCAAATTTGATAGATGTAAGATAGTATATATTTGTCATTCTAAATGAATTATCTAAATTTGCAGTAAGTTGACTAATTAATAAAGATAATTATTTATTATTTTTATTATTATTATTATTGATGGAGATACAAAGTAGCATTGTTATCCTTTGAAGTGAATATCAATAAGATTCTAATATTGGTTAACAAACACCTAAATATTCAGTAATTTTTTGATTCATAAATTTGATTTTTGGAACAATCTTAATTTCAACCGGAGGATTTCATAGGGCTAAACAGTATGAGTTTTCCTTAGCAAGAAATAATATGCTGTATACTTTATTTTGAAATGTGTGTTTTTTGAAAAATATTAATGAGAGTGAAGAGTATTGTGGAAATACTGGTTTGCCATGTAAATTGAGTTGAATTCTGAAATAACTCCACTTGTAGACACTATTTAAAAAGAGGTGGGGGTAGAACAGTAACACTAAAAACACTATAAAATAATGGGTACCCAAGCACCAACTTCTGTTGTTGAACTAACAATGCCAAAAACCTTAATACTTGAGTAAGATTGATTTCCTAACAATTGATTCTTAAGATTGATATATGTGGTTTGAGTTTTTCATATTTATTACAGTAACATAAAATCTCGTGTATGTGCTCTTAACACAGATTATCAAATGACAGAAATCTCGTGTCACTATCTGTTAAATGTATGACGTCGACACAGATTACCAATGACAGAAATCTCGTGTCACTGTCTGTTAAATGTATGACGTCGACACAGATTACCAATGANATACTTACATATTGCAATTAATTATAAAAAATATATTAAATTGTAATTCTACGCGGGGAGATCTCAATACCCCCTTTCGATGGTCACGGACAACGCTCTTTACGCGGCTTATCGATTCCTAACTCGATGCGTCATTGGAAAGGAGGAGCCGACGATAATCAACAAGGACGAGTTGTATGCTCTCTAGTGCATGACTCGGGGTTTAACTGTACAGGTTCTTCCTTTGGTGATCCGGAGTATAAGGAATGTCCGGAAGATGGGAGGTGAGCGGGCAACCCCTATGATCCATGGTTTATTTATCTCGAAGCTCGCTGAGTTCTGCGGAGCTGAACCGAGCCACGACGATGTTAGGCACGACCCGCAACCTCTCGAGTTGGCTTGGAGAGTATACCGACCGCTAGGGCAGCGGAAAGGAGTACGACAGCGAGTTACTGTACTCATTGACGACGAGGAGACTGATGATGAGGCGACTGCGGGGACTGAGATTGTTGCGAGCCAGGATGGGGGAGAAGCCGGAGTCATGAGGTGACTCAAGTTGTCGAGCAGACGACCGAGCCCCCTCCTGAGAGATTTTACGGGGATACTAGCGGAGCGCATGCTGCAGTACCGCCTTACTTCACTGCCTTTTTGAGTGAGTTTCGGGAGTTTAGGGATAATGTTTACGATAGACTCACGAGCATGKAGTATGATATTGAGTCCGGTAGGGCAGACGCGCGATTGGGCTTGGAGCAGGCTAGAGAGGTCCATGAGAGGATGGGTCAGTTATACACGAGCGTCGAAGCTCACGGGAGCATGCTGACTTCGCTGACAGCCGAGTTTGCGCAGTTTCRATTAGATGGGCAGAACGGTCAAGCACCAGCACCACCTGCCGATCCGATGGATTTTATGCCTTTTCCGGGTCCTCATGACCATTTGCCTCCAAACGTTTGATTTGCGGCTGTGTTTCCTATTTTATGTTTATTTTAAATTATGTTTGACTCTTTTGTTATTTTATTTTGTCTCTTTGTTCGATTTGTTTTTCTTTATTTTCTTGTGATTTGTTCAATATCACGACGATCTAACACGGCGAGCTGATGTACGAATTCAAAGTAACGCGACTCGACTCAATTACTTATTCAGGGACGTTTTCTTTACCTCTCCTTACTTTATTTCTATTTATGGCAACCGGGAGTTTGCCAGATTTTTGTTAGGGAGGGGGTGGGGTCGTATGATTTAATTTTCTTATTACTATTACATGTTTGAATTCGTGATTTGTCACTTGAAATTATTTGAACGTGATTATTTGTGATTAATTAATTACTTCCGCGCTGAATTTGATTTGTATGGCTTGCCTGTCAAGTTAACTATGTCTGATTTGACGTTTTTGTCTTTGAGCGTGCATAAGTGCATAAATTTCTCAAAACTATATTTATATATTGTAAAATGGTACTTGGACGCACTTGATTCCACAAAATCTTAAAAAACAACGTCAATTCAAAAAAATTTCATGCAAAAAGCCTGTGAGTAGCCTGAGTGTTTATCATCAATGCATGTATTTGAATAAGTTTCAGTCTTGATATCTCTTTGAAACTGTTGTGTGTAGTTGACTTTGAAAATGAGGTTAAGGCACAGAAAAAACCCTATTTCCGGCCATATCCATATATTTTAGCCACTAAAAATTTTGAATGAGCCAATCATAGCCAAATTATCCATGCCTATAGCCATGAGTGTTTTTGAGTCGACCCCTACAACCCATTAAAAGCATGGGGTAGGAGTTCGTTATTTCTATTGGTTATTAGAGTTTTGGAATTTTTATTAGGAATTTGTTATTTTGTAAGTAAGAACCACCATCTAAAAAAAAATAAAAAATAAAGAAAAAAAATACCCCATAAAAAATAATAAAAGGGGAAAATTAAAAAAAAAGAAAAAGAAAAAGAAGGATGGTGAGTCTAGTTGAATTTGTGTTATTCATTGCCTACGCGCTAATTAAGGCTTGTGTTTTATTTTTAATTGTCTTATGAAGCCTATTATTTAGAAGGCAAGAGTTGTGTAAGAAGCGTGTTATAAGCTTYAATTGTTTAAGTGGTTTGAGCGACRAGCCGGTTTTACGGTTTAAGAGTTGAGAAATAGCCTAAATTTTAAGGCTACGTTATGAGTGTTTAGTGAGGTTTTTCTTTTGAACGAGGTGAAGCAACTTGCTTCGTGATTAGATTAGGTTGAGTGAGTAATAGCCACACGACTTATATTCCATACCCGACCAAAGAGCCTTACATTACAACCCGAAAAGACCTTTTCCGATTCTTAGTTTTGACAGCACACTTAATTTGCGATTGAAAAGAGATTGATTTTCCGTGCTTATTTACTGTGCATGTATTTGTATGATTTGAGCGTATACACGTCTATGCAGCGATTGCTTGAGTGCTTTGAGTGATCACCCCTATATATATTTCCCTTTGAGAGGATGCATGAAATTGTTTTTGAAGCGATAATGTTATAAGGGTGGAGTGTTTGACGTTGYGTGACTAGTGCCTATATTTTCAAAATTATCTATGTAGCAACACACGACTCATTACTCGAATTTAAATTCTTTCTTAGTTACACTTTGAATCTAACGTCTGTCGAGGACGAACAAACGAATAAGCGTGGGGTAGTTGATTAACATGCTTTTGTGGTTATTTTTAGTAGCATTTTAGTATCTTTTTATAAGTGTTTTCGGTATAAGTTGGACCGTTCGAGCTTGAATTCGTAAATTTAGATTTCCGACTTATTTTACCGTGTTTTGATCTAATTGATGCAAAATAAGTGATTATTGGATGTTTTTCACTTTATAGCTAAGTACCCGGG
>BMAC01000030.1:1455657-1480380 GCA_014905375.1 Phtheirospermum japonicum | reverse complement strand
GGTTTGCCGGCGGTTTGTGAAATGCCGGTGCACGGTTCGGTTGGCCGGTTTGATCCGGGTTTTTTTAAAAAAGTATCGAAATGAGTTTGGTGTTAAAAAATGACTTAGAAAATGAATATTTATTAAATGATAAAAAAAAAAAAAAGGCTGTTTGAAACCGCCGGTTGAGAAATGCTCAAACCGGAACCGAACCGCCCTATTGGCGGTTCCGGTTCGAACCGGTGGTCAACGGTTCGGCGGTTTGGCCCGGTTTGGCCCAAACCGTTGGGCATCTCTAGGTCAAACCTCAAGAGTACATCGTGTAATTAACCACATGAAAGTATAAGGAATGTTACCAGCCATGGTTTGAGGCAAGGAGGATGAAACATATGCTTGCACGGTAACTCTTGCATTTTATCATCGACAATCAAATTCTCTTGGCAAATCGAACACACAGCGTCTTTACCGAGCTTCGACAAGACTTGTTCTGTAACGGTATTAACCGGAAGCTTTGCCACAACCTCTTTACTGGCAGGGGGCACTCTTGGAACTCCAGAATCCATATCTATAATCTTGGAACAATAGGTTTTAATTGCATCAGAATTAATCACCATAAGCACCACAAAACAAATAAAGAAAATTATAACAAAAAATTATCCCGGGGGGTTTAGCCTTATTACGGAAAACTCCAATTATGTTTCAAAAGTAGAAGGGGTACTTACAAAAAGTACCCTTGAGGTTTGACCTAATTACAAGAAGGAATAAAAAGGCTAACATTCGAATTACAAAGAATACCCTCAAATTTGATTCAATGTTGAAACTAACGTGTTAACTGTAAGAGCATCTCCAAGGGTACTTTGTAAGACTAGCAGTCAAACCTCAAGGGTACTTTGTGTGATTAACCCAAAGTACAACTACCCCCTTCAGGTGTTTACAACTTTACAAACACTGCTTTCAGTTTTGGATTTACCTAACAAATACTCCCCGGAAAATAGAAACTAGGGGGTGTTTGTAATTTTGAAAGAAGCTTGGTTTTTTTTTTTTTTATATTTAGTTTGACTAAACCTCGAGGGTATTCTGCATAGTCAACCATAAAATCAGAAACAATTTCTTTAACATAATTGGTTCTAGTGAAAATCAGTAATAATTGTTAAAGAGGAACAACAACAAGAAGAAAAGATACCTCAGGCACAATTTCATCCAATCTATCGATCAGATCTCGGAGTAGGTTTACAGAACCTCCTCCTGAGTCAGTATTCCCATTTTGCTCTTCCGAAGATTCGCCTTGGTACAATGTAGCAGCGGCTGTTAGCAAATTCGATTGAACTAACCAACTGGGCTGTGGAGGCTCAGGGTCAACCGTGAGATGCCCTTCGAATAAATAACCTGCATTATTAAAGATCATACATCAATCTCCAATAATCCCTAAAAAAACCAGATAATTCAGTCGATCTGTAAAACAAAATATATCAAGAAAACTTGCAAAAGATTATGTTCTTACCTCCATTAGTTCTATTTTCTGTAGACCTTAAATCCTCCGGCTGGTCTTGTACTTCGTTTAATTGGTCCCGAGCCATTGAAATGCAACTTTGTAAGTGCTTTCGATCGGAGGCGTTTGAGACGAGCTGTTCAGCTTCTTGGAAAAGGTCAAGCCCAGCTTGCCAAAATCCTGACGATGTGTATCTTGTCTTCAAAATAGTGGCTACCCGACATATTACGGTGTAGAACTGCAAATATCATATTTAGTGAATCAAAAGAAAGATAACGCCAAAATAACAAAAGCATCAACTTCTATTTGATTAAGTGAAGCAATAAAACTTAAATCCTGCAAAATTGAATAATTTCGGAACTTAATCAGTACAGCGCAGTAATCTAATCCTACATAGGGAGTTTATGTGAACTCTTATGTGATTATAAACTACAACTTACTCCCCCCTTTTTCTTCCCAGCGTTTGCAAACACTCATAATTGTATACTAATCATATTAAGCCATGATATCTCACCAAATAATTCTGAATTCGATATCTAAAGGGGCCCTAATCAAATTCTACACAACGCAATTTTTCTTTGTAATTCTAATATTGACCAATTCCATCGATTTGGGTTCCAACAAAAAATTGGGCATAATTTCATTAGTGGGCACCGACATTCAATAACCAGAGTAAATTCATCCAAACTCAAATGAAAATAAATAAGGCAAAAAATTATTTTAAAAAGAAAAAAGGTTGAGAAAAAGTACAAACCGATTTCCGGAGATTAGGTGAAGCAGATGAATAGTGTTGTTTAAGGAGAGATCTGAGGGTGCAGATTGATTCCTCAAACATGTTTTTCTTCCCGAGCTGTTTCTGCAATTCTTGCAATTTCTGTTGTATTTCATCGTCACTAGCCATTTTTCTTGGATTTTTTTTTTTTCAGAGATTTTTTATCGCAAAATTTTATACTCTCCGATATTTCGTTTGGCACCTGGTAAATAATGGTGGGCTTTATTTATTTATATAAATGCAGTGGGTGCCCAAAAGATTTCTTTGGCTTGCCGAAGAGGAAACCCGAACTTCTATATTTTCAACAATTAGCAAAAATGTCATGTAATTTTAAAACTATCAACTTTTTGGTCACAATAAATTAGAAAACTTGTTCGAAAGGAAAATTTGGTTGGCAATTTGTTTAGTCGTCGAATTCGCGTTTCGTGTTTTGGTCAATAAGATTTGTACTTTATCCATCTCGTGCTATATGACGTAATTTAAACATGTCACATTTATATTTATAAAATTAGGGGAAATTGTCGAATTGTATCTCAGATGGAGGTCAATTTGTCAATTAATCTTCCATCCAATTTTAGGTCAAATAGTACTTAATTTTTGCCAAATAGTTCAAAATTGTGATATGAATATACCACAATACCCTTACTATTAAATAAATAATAATAATAATAAAATGGGGCCACCTGCCGCCGCCGCCCGACCGGAAAATTTTCCCGCCGCCAGAATTTTTTTCCGATCACATTTTCTTTTCCTGATCATCTGAAAATATTTTCTGTTTTTTTTTCTGCCCAAAATTTCTTACCGTATGTCTGAATTTCTTACTACACGTCCATGGAGTCAGTGCAATCAGTTTTTTTTCAACCCAGATATTTTTCTTACTGTATGTCTGCATTTTTACTGTATGTATGTATTTATTACTATATGTGTACATATTTCTTACTATATTTCCCAACATTTTTTTCTTAATGTCCAAAAAATAATTCCGGCCTCCGAAAATATTTCTTACTATATGTCCGAATTTCTTACTATATGTAACAAATTTTTTATTTAATGTCCAAAAATTCATATTTGATGACAAAAAGTATTTTATTTGATTGCAAAAGTTTCTTGCTTTGATGTGCAAATGTTGTTATGTATTTTTTACTTATTACTATTTTTTTTTTTTATTACACACTTTTGTTTTGCCAAGAAAAATAGAGAAAAAAAATTCTTGCTTAATAGCAAATTATTATTATGTATTTTCTTATTTAATACAAATTATATATTATTTTATAGTAAAATTTCATACTTTATGTTCAAAAAATTAATAAAGTTTCTTACTTTATATCCTTTAAAGTAAGAAAGTTTGTTATTTTATATTCGAAAAAGTAGGAAAAGTTCTTATTTTATAGTGAAATTTCTTACTTTATTTTCTAAAATAAATATATTTTTAATTTATGTTCAAAAATAAAAGAAAAAATCTTACTTTATAGTGAAAATCTCATATTTTATGTATGAAAAAGTAAGAAATTTCTTATTAAAAATTTCTTACTTTACAGTTAGATTTCTAACTTTATATTTGTTGGGCAAAAAAAAAAAATATTCTTGCCGGAAAATTTTCCGGCGGTCGGCGGCGGCAGGCGGCGGCGGTGGGGTGGCTGGCGGCGACAGGGGTGGCATGCGAGAGGTGCTGGTGTATTGTTTATTGGTATTATTATTATTAGGGGTAACCTTGTAATTGTATATTTATGGTTGGACTATTTGCTATTTTGTATAATTAGTCATAGTATTTGACAAAAATATTTTTTCCTATGTAGTATTTGTCAATTGCCTCATAAAATTATTATGAATTTAAAAATTTATATGACACATTTATACTTATAAGATTATTACTTTTTATTTTCTCAATAAAAAATAAATATTACTTTACTAATTGTACTTATACTTTTATTATACCATACTTTTAATTATTTTAAACAAAATAATATTATTATCATTTCATACCTATAATTATAACATCATTTATCTTTCTTAATCTCCGTGAAATGGTCAACTACGATAGATAGAATGAGACAAAAGGAGTATTTTTTATGGGAAGGATATTTGCACCCCAAGAATTGATAACTTGATCCCATAGATGAGAACATTCCAATAATATTTTAAATACATTAGAATTTTATTAAATCAACCCCATAAACTTCCAAATTTACCTCCTATCTAATAAATAATAGGAGAAATTCCCATTTACTACCGTTTCTAAACTACTAATTGCCTTATGATCATAGTACTTATATTTATTCCCATTTAAGTAATATATACTCCATATAATACGAAACATACTCTAAATTGACTATATTACCCTAATTGACCCAAATTTAATATATACAACATGTATAAACCCAATCGCATCTCTCTATCTCCATTCCTCTCATCTTCCCCCATCGCCACAAACACACACACCTCACGCACTGGCGGCTGAGTATGACGAATTGACAGACCAGAGCGGAAGAGATGGTGACGACCTAAGGTTCTAATCATTTATTTTCAGGCAAAAGTATGGTTGATGTCCAGCTCGGTTATGGCGGACTAAAAATCTGACCGCCGTAGTATGGGTTTTCCGACAAGGAGATGGCTAGTGGTGATCCCGATTGAGAGATGATCAAATGGGTTGTCTCATTTTCAATGCGAGCTGGGGTTGAATTCAGATTACGGGCTTTGATGTTTGGTGGTTTTTATGTTCAGGCTTAGGCGTTCGGTTAAGATTTAATGGGTTAGGCAATGTGAGTATGCTATACGGTTGGTAATGATTCATAGCAGACAAAATGGGTTATGAACCTGAGGCATTTTTTCTTCGGCATTTATCGATTTTGTTAGTGAAGTTTATGTCCAATTTGTTGCCCTTAATTCTAAAAAGAATTGAATACCTAGTTTGGATTTCACTTAGGGTGTATTGTTGTTGAAAATGCACAGAGTTGTATGAAGTTTTTTGCCCAAATCGTAATTTTTCTTTCAAGACACATGAGAAATGTACAAAATTTATTTTTGACATGTATTAGATTATTGGACATCTATCTGGATTCGATCGACATTTGTAGTGTCTTTTTCCCGCAGTATGGATTCATTTCATATTAATAGTTAACTGATATAACTATGTATGTAAAGGTCCATGGCTTGTATAATAGAATTTCTTAAATTGAACATGGAGTTGAAGAGCAGTATGAAATTCAATGGTACAAAAATAAGCATGAAACTCGGTGTTTTTAAAATTAAACATTCAATTAGTATGAAATTCAGCAGTATGAAAAGAAGTATGGCAACATCTTTACATTCAACGTGGAATTTTGAAATAGTGTATGAAGAAGAATTTGGAATTAAGTATTATGAAATCCATGCGAACTTTACTTCAATTGTTCGCAACTAAGAAAAAGTGCTCGGGTTTAGTATGAAAAAGATTTCATACTGACAAAGAATAAACATTGCGCTCTTTTTAAACTCATGTAGTATTAAATATGATTATTTGTAAGAACGAGTATGAAATCTAATTGGAAGTAATAAATCTAATTCTAATTGAAAATCAACACATATTCAGTGAATTTGGCATTTTAAAAAAAAAGAAAAAGAAAAAGAAATTTAGTTATTTTTAGTACGGAAATTTCAATATATAAATATGAAATTGCACAAATTATTATGAAATTCAGAAAAACAAATTTACTTAATTTTAGTATGGAATCTCGACAGATAAATATAAAATCGGACAAAGGATTATGAAATCAGAAATTCAATGGATTATTCCACGGTATGGAATTCAACAACGTAGTATGCAATTACATGACGTAGTATGAAATTCCATGATGTTGTGTGAAGTTCGACGACGTAATGTTAATTTTATATTGAGAAACTTATTGTCTAATTTGTAATTCACATTATACAATGGGCATAACAATTACATCTTGGGCAATTTCACAATGATTATAGCGATTCCATAGTGCAGAATAATACCATAATAACTCCACATGGAGAACACCAAATTCATACTCGATATTGTCATTCTATACTAATTACGATAATTATAAAAATATGTATTCAAAAATCAATTATTAACTTCCAAACATCATTATCCACATAACTTACAGAACCACACTTAACAACGAATATACTATACAATTCCATGTTATTCATACTATTTCTACACTACGTAAAAAATATAATGTTAACCAAACTATACTTGACAACACATGTTCGATATTCAGTGTCTTGTAAAGTCACGATTTCATGACAATGGCTTCAAAATGTCAGTCTTGAATCATCTGATATTGTCTTTTGGACAACCTCTTTGACATGCCTTTCTTTTACGTATTTACTGCATAACTTCAATTAAATGAAGTGAAATTAGAATTGAAAATCACATTATATAATAGTTTTCAAAATACATTACATATTATTGTACATATTCTACATATATTAGCAAATATGATATTAAACATGAGAATACCAAGCCAAATAGCACGACCACATTTCAATTAAAAAAAAAACGTACTTGTTAATGGAAAAAAAAAACATATTGCACAACACACTCTACCAAAAACCACATATAACTACACAAATCCGACCCCATTTTTTATATCAAATAGTTGTGCTAATCTAACATCTATCTATCTATATCTATATAAAAAGAGAGGTCCGGAGAGAGAGAAGATGATGAGTAGGAGAGAGAAATACCACATAGGATTAATTTATTTTTTTATTATGTAGGAATTTTCTTAATATAATTAGTATAAATACCCTAATTAATATTAAAAATAATAAAATTATTTGACTACACACACACACACACACACACACACACACACACACACACACATATATATATATATATATATACATATTCAAATATATAACCACTTATATGTTATTTTGGTTTTTATTGTGAGTTTTTTGTTATTAACCACATCAAATTTGTAATTTTCTTTCTCAAAAAGAAATTGACAACTTTTTAAAATTATATTATACAAAAAATATGAAAAATAATAAAATTTAATATAATATTCAATATTAATGATAATTTACTTACTTTATTTAATTAAAAATCCACATAAGATTAGTTTATATTTTTAATTATGCAAGAATTTTCTTAATATAATTAGGATAAATACTCTAATTAATATTAAAAAAATAAGAATTAATATTAAAGATAACGTGTGTGTGTGTATGTGTGTATATATATTATCACTTATGTGTTATTTTGATTATAATTGTGAGTTTTTTGTTATTTTATTTTACATTTCTTTGTTATTTTTTTTTTATTAATTGTGACTCCAACAATGTCAAATTTGTCACTTTTTCTCATACTTTGACCACTTTTTTAATTAAATCATTCAAAAATGTGCAACAAAGTGTAATTTAATATTATTTTATTGGCTACCAACAAGTTATTATCAAATATTATTACGATTGATTACTCTTTTATTTGAATTAATCTCATAAATAATGTAATTTGTTACTGTAACAGAAACTGCGCAAAAAAATACAAGTGCGAACCAATTATCGAGTGGAATGAACACTATGACATCAACTATAATAGATTTAGAAAAAGATCAACTAATTCTGAAACCAAGAAGATGAAGGTTGCCTTTGAAAGCAAATATTGCTAAAGACAATAATTTCAAAAGCATTTATGTCATACTTAGTTTCTATCGAAATTCATAATTGAATTAATTCTGTTAGGTATGCATTTACGTATTACATACTAATCACTTCAATTTTATTAGAATATTTATATTTTATTTAGTATATTTATACTATTATTTTCTCATTATGCAGAGATAACAAAAAAAAAAAAAAAACCTCCTCATAACGACATTGTACCACACCTACATTGCATGCTAGATAGTGAAAACAATTTGGTTAAATCGTTTAGAATGACCAACCAAATATTTGGAGAGGATGATGTTACTGAAGTGAAATTGTGTTTACTTAGGGTAAGGGGCAAGGGTGGAAGGACGCACAATCTTCCAGAAGTGTACAAGTTTTCTCTATTGGTTTTTGATGATCTTGATTCTCAAAGTGGTAACATGGATATTGTAGTAGAATATATATCTGGTAATTTGAAACATATCAACGAGTTTCTTCCATCGTACCTTACTCTAGAATATTCATTACTATTTCCTTTTGAGGAACACAACTACATGGAAGATGTCTTTTTTTGAACATCGAAAACCAAAAGGTAAGGGTAGTTAATATGTGAAGCAAATGGAGTTCTTTTCTCACTGGTTATATAAAAGAGAGACTGAATTACCTACTATTTATTATAGTTGATGACTCACACAAAATTCATAGTTGATCGATATACGATGATTGAATCTTCAAGATTTTGTAAATCAGAACCCATAAAAAAACTACGAAGCGAGGTGTATAGTGGGATTGCTGATGCAGTGTTACAAAGTGAAATAGATGGCTCAAGTGTTGTGTAAATTTGGTAGGTCTATGGATGTTTAAATAAGTATCAATAAATCGATGTTAAGTCCAGTGTTAAGACACCAGAACTAACATCAAACAGAAAGGAAATAAAAAGCAGCGAAATAAATCGAAACTAAAGGAACACAACAATTTAAATTTCGTTCGTAAGCAAACGTGCTTACGAACTGGGTATACAAACCAGAAAACTATATTACTTTAACTCATTCAAGATCACAATACAAAGTATAAAGTAATATACGAAAACAATAGCATCAACACTATGATACTAAACATACTTGTCGCCACAAAGGATGATCTTCTCCGTTGGTCATGCAACTTCAAAGATCTATGAATCTCGGATGATGGCTTCAAGTACTCTTCGTGCTTATGTTCTTTTGTTCGTGCGTCTTAACTCCTTTTATTCTCGTCCTTGCTGTGTTAAAGTTGTTTCTTTAATCAAGGCTACTTCTTGTCTTAAATAGACAAAAATCCTAATCTTGGTAAACAAGTAAACTAATTCAAGACTCAATCTAGAAAACTAAATAAAATCTTAAACACAATTTAGGAAACAAATCTAGCATCCTATTATATATTGAGCTCAAGAAAGATAAATAACTACAAAAGGAAAATTAGGATAATTGCCAAAAATAAAGTTCTTCTGGACAAAATTAGCAAGACGCACCAAAATAAAAAACTCCCCCTAAACAGATAACCCACGTTCAAAATTACAAACCATAATCAATCCAAATAAAAATTATTTCAACACATCAACACACAAGAAACTAACGGCTATGAGTCCTCACGAAACGACGAGGGAAAAGCCCCTCATCCCTTACCTTCCTCTTCCCTATGGAAAAGCGAGCCACATCTTCGTCACTCTCCGTCGACTCATTTTCATCAGCCGCCATATCATCATCATCTGCACCACCACTAACATCAGCATTATTATCATCATCAGTATCTCCCGCGTCTTCTTCGTTTTCTCCCTCTTTTTGTTTGGAAAGCAAAAGGGCTTTCACAAGTGAGTCTCTAAGCGCCTGTAACTGCACAACCTGAGCTTGCAACTGGTCAATTTGATGGTTAAGTAAAGCTACCTGGGCTCGCACCACCGGAGCAGAAAACTGAACCGTGTTAGAACTGGTGTTAGTAACACCAAAACCGTCACCAGAAAACCCAGTAGCTCGAGTGGGCGCCTGCCACGGGAGATCAATAACCCGAGCTCCAGTTGTATGTTGTCCTCATAAAGAAAACCACTCTACCTCCCCCATGAAAATGTCATCCTCATTAGGCCTAAAGCCTTGATTTTTAAGCAGACTGAAAATGAGGGAAGGAAAACAGAAGGAGGAGGTCACTCGAGTCGTAGCAAAATGGGTTACCACATCAAACACGTGATGGCTAAAACTAATATTTATGCCCCGTCTGATCTTGAACAGATGCGCTTGGGGACGCGTGACGACGATAGCATTTTTCGTAGGAACCCAGTTGTAAATTGCCACTTTGTGCAAGATAAAGTACAGGGAGGATATGCGCGTGCTAGGCAATTGTTCACGTCACACTTTAAGCAACCCACCATATAGAAACTCAATTACCTCATTAATGTCATCGACAGTCGAATCTCCATGATAAATCTCAGTCCCAAACAACTCATTAATCAAAGCAGGAGTAAAAGAATAGATCCTTCCACACACAAAGACTTTTCCATAATCGACCGACTTGGGATCGGTGATGGAAGGGAGCAAATTCGCATAGAACTCCAACACAACATCTCGCACAAAAGGCATGGCAATTCACACAGTAGGGTACATTCCTTTGTTTTCAAGAAATGCGATCAGATTTTGCCTCTTGAACATGTCCACTGGGACTCGGCGCTCATCAATCATTCCTCGGAGATGATATCAGGGAAATATCTCTTCATCTTCTATGGTCAAAAACTTGTTAGACACCGAAATCATGTCCTCAATCTCAATCATGTCCTAAAGCGGGGAATCATCAGAAGACTTCTCAGACTCAGCTGAGTGGATCGGTGCATTCTCAGAAGCAGAATTATCAGAATCAGAGCTGGAGGATGGAGCTGGATCAGTAGCATGCGGTGTTAGGTTCGGTGACACAACACCAGAACCAACCTGAGCTTTCCTGGTAGCTCTATAGGACTTCAACTCAGTCAGCATAGCAGCAATCATATCATCTCCATCAGAATCATGAGAGTAATCATACTCAGCCTCCGACTGAGTCATATTTGATGGAGTTAAGGGCGGATCAGCAACCAACGGGGTGGACGATCTTGCAACCTCGCCTATGTACAAATTAATAACTTAAACGGGGGATCGAAATAGCTTGAATCATCAAAAACTGGCAGATTTTTAATGTCACCAAGATGAGCAGGAGGCTTCTTCTTGTAGGCCAGACACACAGTCTGCTTACGGCAAGACGTAGGGGTTCTAGACAGTTGTGGAGCAGAGGAAAACGGCGGTGCGACGACTGACTCTGGAGGTACAAACTCTTCATCATCAGAGTCCGTCATGACTGCAACGTATTCAACCATGTTTATGTGCTCAAGGAGCACATGTCGACGCTCACCGGATTAACTCTTTGGGACAACCGCTAGAATTGTTCCCGAAGGAATATTTCGAAGCCGGGGTTAATCTCATTGCCCATCTGCCCGGGGTTAATCTGAGTAACCGGAATGGCATCGGCGGTAGTGGCAATAGGAACCAAGTCCTGTGCAGCGGCTGATGATGGACCGGCAGTGGGAGTTGCAACTAGTGATGGGATTGGTGACACAACACCACCCTTCTCTACACGGATGTCCATCGCAGTGTAGGTCGGCAGGTTCAACGGAACATGTTCATCAGTTAAGCGACGCACACGAGTGGGGAGATCAAAACTCTTGTTTGGTGAAGGGTTCGACATTGTGCAAGTAATATCTAAGAAGAAAAAAACCCCAGATATAAGCAAGTGAAGTCGAAAGAGAAAATAAGAGCTGTTGGAGGATTGTGTGATGTTGGCAGGAATATCAAGTAAGAAGAAGGGTGATATGTGAGACATTATGTGGCATTTAATGGTTTAAAAATATTCTTTTGTGCACTGCATATTGTTATATATCTCTATTTCTTGTATATATATATATTCTTGTGGATGGACAAGTACCAATTACATATTTTTCATCTATTTTGCAGTATTTAGTTACTGGATTGGTGTGACAACAATCGTCGGATGCTTAGCGGATTGATTCGGCGATGAAGTATAACATTTACCATCTTAGCGGTAGGGTTAGCAGTAGCTTCTACCGCTACGCCACCGCTAACACCTAGCGATTTCACCAACCGCTAAGGACACCGTTAGGAAGCTGCAGAAAGGTGTTAACGACAGGCTTAACGGTTACCTTACCGTTAGCTCGACAGTTAGGAGGCTGCAGTAACATGTTAACAGTTAGCTTAACGGTAGCCCTTACCGTTAGAGCCACCGTTAAGGACAGACAGAGAATATTGACGACAGGTTAATGGTAGTGTTAGCGGTAGCCCTAACCACTAAGCTATCGCTAACGGGCCCAGAATCCTATTTTTGGAAGGAAACTTCTTATCCAAGTTTTGGAAACTTATAAATACCTTCCATACTTCAGCAAAATTGGGATTATTGACGTTCCTAGTGTTATAAGGCATCAAGAAGAGTCCCAGTTACTTCTTCCATCCAAGAGATTCAAGTGATTCAAGAAATTCAAGATCTAATCCTTCTTTCCTCTTCTTATACAAGAACAATGTTTGATTTTCTATTTTTCTTTTATGATTTCATGAACACCATGTGTGAGTAGATTATTTATTCCGGTCTTTGTGATGTTGAGACCTTCGTGAGATTATGTTTTAATTAATTCCTGTAATATCTATTTCGTTTTTCATATGAGATTGTTTGTGTTATTCTACTTTCATGACATGCTTGTTAATTTCTGATTTGGATTAATCAACTAGATTAGAGATTAGATATCAATTGCTAGAAAGAGAGCTACAATCCATTTAATTGTTGTGGTTTATATTTCCCTTGTAGCAACTAAAGGTCGCGCATCATTAGGGATAACACAACATAAGTGTATTAAACCAAGCTTATGAGTTTATTACTTAGATTAGCCTATTTGCCTAGCATTTATTGCTGTTATTGGATTAAATCTATAGAGCTTATTCTAGGTTGTTCATTAATTAGGTTTAGAGAGAAATCTTTTTTACCTTCTGAACTATGGTCATTTTGACACTTTGCCTCCTAAACTTTTTTTTTCGTGCAATTACCTCCTAAACTGTATGAATTTTGCACTTAACCTTCTGAACTCTCATTTTTTGTGGAACTTTCGGTCGGGTCTCACTCGTGTGACATGCACGCTTACATATAAGGGGTAAAACCGACTTTTTGTCTCTTACTTATGACTCCTACTCAAAACAATGGCACGTGAGCACTCGTGTGACCTGTTAAGATAATGTTTACATTAATATATGTATACACGTAGGATTTGTAACCTACGTAGTGCTCATGTGCCATTATTTTGAGCGGGAGTCATGAGGAGGAGATGAAAAGTCAATTTTGACCCTTATATGTTAGCGTGCATGTCACACGAGTGAGATCCGGCTAGAATTTCCACCAAAAATAGGAGTTCAGGAGGTTAAGTGCAAGATTCGTACAGTTTAGGAGGTAATTTGCACGAAAAAAAAGTTTAGAAGGCAAAGTGTCAAAATGACCATAGTTGAGGAGGTAAAAAAGATTTTTCTCTTAGGTTTAATTGAAGAACTTGTTTTGATTAAACATTCGGTAAGGGCAAATTCGTGTAGCAGAGCTTGTTGCTATTTAGGGCTAGTAGTTTCATATGAAAAGTGAATTATGGTATTACAATTAGTTAGATGAAATCAATCGAGGGTGGAAACTGAGCTTGGACTAGAATTTTCTCATTATTATTGAATTCTTATTAATTATCTTACGTGTTCGTTTATTTGATCTTATTTTATTTCTTTGGCTATTTAGTTCTCATTAGTAGTTCATCATCTTTTACCCCATTTCTTATTTTAATATGAATAATCACAAATTATCCCACACTCCTCGTGGAATTGACCCTTGCTTACTGCTCCTACTAGTTAGTGGAGGAAAGTTGAGAAAAAATAATTACATTAAATTTATCGCGTAACGATGCGCGGTCAAATTTTGGCACCGTTGCCGGGGAGTGACGCATTAAAATTGTGATTTTTACGTATTACTTAGTTAGAACGAGTTGAAATTATTGTTCGGCATTTCTTTCAGGTGAATGAACTTGATATCATCAGGAAAGAAAGATTTGCACTACTTTCCAGAGATCACCAAGAGAGATCGCGAGCTTAGAAAGAAGTCTAGAAAGGAGAAAGAGGCATATGATACAGGATAAATATTACCGAATTACTTATCTGAGGAGTCTTGAAGTGACAACGAAGAGCGAGAGGATACTCGAGATCCACATTCACCTGGAGTAAACGTAACAATGGCAGGAATTAGAGAATGCACATTGAAGGAGCGGGCTAATCCCGATCTCCCACAACAACCAGTTTGCATCACATTTCCAACCGTGGAGGATGCTACATTCGAATTGAGATCAAGTTTAATCCAGTTATTTCATGGACTAGGTGGCGAAGATCCGCATAAGCACTTAAAGGAATTCAATGTCATATGCACGAGCATGAAGCCCGCCGGAGTCAACGATGAACAGATCAAACTACGGGTATTTCCATTTTTTTTGAAGTACTTAGCTAAAGATTGGCTCTATTACTTGCCATTGGGCTCCATCACCACGTGGGGGGCGTTAGAAAAGATATTTTTGTAGAGGTATTTTCCCACTTCGCGAGTGGCCAACCTTCATAAGGAAATTTTGTTGTTAAATTGGATTTATTCTAATTAATGGTACAGCGAATATTCGTTGTAATGGATTATATAGGCTCGATCTACGTGTCGTGTAGATAATCGTAGCATTTTGAATTTCTCAAATCCAATTATTGGTGAGTGAGAAATAATGCTTTGAAGTTGAATGGTTGCTTAAGTGCATAATTGTTTATCCCACATTGAATGTTCATTAATGTGGAAGGGAGTTTAAAAATGATTACGTTTCACTAGTGGACATCAAGTGGGCCACCAGGTGTTTTGAACTTTGTGTGAACAAAGCTCACGCGGGCTCTTGGACTTGGGTTCGCCCGTCCACCTTTGGCGAAGCCGAAGGCGGAGCCGAGCCCGAGCCCGTACCCAGACCTTAGACCTTGGTTCTGGGCCTGGGTCTTGGGTCTTGGGTAATTGGTCCGAATTGGCTGTTCCAATTGGGTGTCCTGGTTCAACCCTGGCTAACTTTTTAGCCACGTGCGTTATGGGCCCCTGAACTATCTGAGTACGTTTTGTTTTCAAACGTACACTCCTAAAACTCTTGACCGTTAGTACTTGTAATCTACTGTTTTAATATCCCTACTAGAACACCTGCAGTCACGAACTCCAGCACTCTGACAAGCTCGACTGCTCCTACCATTACCTCCACCATTTCGATGACGACCACTGCCCCTGCAGTTACGAACACCTCAACGATTGGTGCGTCTACGCCAAACATGAACATGACTCATGCTGATTTCCTCCTCAACCAAGGAACTTTCGACACCCTCCTGGAGACACTGTCGAGGCGCATCTCAGCAACCAACCCGAACTCAGGCACAACTTCGCTGCTGGATTATTCCCTTATGGGATGGGGACTTCAGTCCAAATCGTGTCAGCTTTGGCTGTGAACCATCCTACTGGGATGACGGGAACTTCGATTCCAAGTATGTTTTCTGGATCATTCTCTTATGGGATGGGGACTTCTGTCCAAAATGTGTCAACTCCGACGGTGATCCATTCTACTGGGATGACGGGAACTTCGGTTCCAAGCATGTTCTCAATGGATCCGCCGACGTACTCTTCTGTTACCAACTCAACGGGTATGATAGGGACATTTGTTTCTACTATGACCGCTCCGGTGCACTCCTCACGGATTATGCCCATCGCGGAGAAGCCTCCAAAACTCAATGGTGACGGATTCAAGAGGTGGCAACAAAAGATGTTGTTCTACCTTACGATGCTTGGCTTCACTAACTTCGTGAAGGAAGATGAACTACCCTCTCCGGACGAGTCCGAGACCAACTTCAATGTTCGTGCCGCCTACGATAACTGGCACATTGGCGACTATCTGTGCAAAGGCTTTCTCTTTAGTAGCCTAGAAGATAGTTTGAGTAACGTGTACTTAGATATAAAGACCTCCAAGAAAATCTGGGAGGCACTCAAGAAGAATTACAGCTCCGACGAGGCTGGTACTAAGAAATTTGTAGTCATAAATTTCATGGACTACAAAATGGTTGATTCTCGCTCAGTTATAGAACAACACTAGTGCAGAAACTGCTAATCCAGAAGGGTAATTCTGCCTATCCAGAACGTCTTTTTGTGCCTTCTGTAGTGACATAGTTCTAGAAAGTCTGTACTTTCCACAACGCCTTTTTTTACCCTTCTGGATTGGTAGACTTTCTAGAAGGGTAAAAAAAGGCGTTCTAGAAAATAATTTTTCTGATCTAGAATGGTACCATTCCATGTTGATCCACCACTTTTCAGAACGATTTTTAAAAAAGACGTTCTGGAAAGTATAACTTACCAGAACGGTAATTTCAAAAACCATTCTGGTAAGTTATACTTTCCAGAACGGTATTTTCAAAAACCATTCTGGAAAGAATGATTTACCAGAACGGTATTTGAAAATACCCTTCTGGTAAGTCATACTTTCCAGAACGGTATTTCAAAATAAAGTTCTGGTAAATCATACTTTCCAGAAAGTTATTTGAAAATACCGTTCTGGTAAGTCATACTTTGCAGAACGGTATTTGAAGATACCCTTCTGGTAAGTTATATTTTCCAGAACGGTATTTGAAAATACTCTTCTGGTAAGTTATACTTTCCAGAACGGTATTTGAAAATACCCTTCTGGTAAGTTATACTTTCTAGATCGTTATTTGAAATACCGTTCTGGAAAGTATAACTTACCAGAACGGTGTTTGAAAAATCTATCTGGAAAGTACTTTCCAGAATGGTTTTTTATAAATAACCAGAACAATTTTTTTGAATATATGTTCTAGAAAGTTTTGCCTTCTAGAACATCATTTTTAGTATTCGTCTTTTCCCAAATGTAAAAACATCAAATATACAATTTTAAAAACACCAAATCTCAATTGAAAATATACTTCACCAAATACAATATCTCAATCCATTCAAAGCACCCCATAACAACAAAAAAAAACCCACAATATTCATCAAGTGTTCAAAACAACAATCACTACAAGTCACATACAAAGAAGGAAACCCACAATATTCATCAAGTGTTCAAAACAACAATCACTACAAGTCACATACAAAAAAAGGTCTTCAAACCAATATAAAATGCAGTGCGCACCCTCACTATCTAAAGAACAGAAATAGAGAGAGCATCAGTCACCCTTTCTTCTGAAGGAGCAGCCCTCGGTGAGACGAGCACGCCCTCCCGTGGGTTGGCACAGCTCCATCTAACAATTACTGCACACAACAATTGTTTGTGAGTGGCTGAACACAGTGGTTTTGCACACACAAATACACACATATCAACTAAAATATATTTTGTCTTTTTTTTTTTCAATCATCGCTTAATTGATTCGATTTCCAAAAATCACACAATTCAGTCACAAAATAAATTAAAATTCAAAAAAAAAAATTACATGTTAAAGCAACCTTGGCATTTGACATTTTACAGTCAACAAATTACAAATGAATACATAAAAGTTAAAATAGAATGAAAAATAAAAGGGCGCAAGGAGAGTCGACGGACCTGGGAGATCCGAACTCATTTTGCCACGTTCTAACGCTAAAACCGAACATCGTCTCGTGTTTTTCAGAAAACTGCATATGATCACTGGATATCATGTGTTATGATGCAAGAAATCACACAATTAAAGGAATCAAATATGACCCTAAAAAAAAGAGAGTAGACAAAAATTGACGCCATTACACATTCAAGAAATCAAAAGAGAGAGGATACTACTTTATTTACCTCACTTCAAGACTGTGCATGGACAAAACTTTAATAATTTGCTGTGTTGAGATATTTTTGTCGTTCAGTTTTACCTCACAGCCTCATTCTTTCCTTATTTCGATATCCATGAATAATAATATCAAAATCTGCAATGTTGCCACCCAAAAACACCGACAAAATGAAAATAGTGGAATTCAATAAGCATCAAAATGTGGGTTAAGTTTGAATGGGATTTGAAAGATAATAGTGAAAGAAGTGTGTTTTTCATTTATCTTGGTGTGTGTCATCTGTGGAAGCCCCATTATTGCGCTCCGATAATTGAGCTCTTCCTTTTAACCTTTTATTTTTATTTGTTAAAGTAAAATGAAAATCATCTCTTTTTTAGTTGCTTTCCATTTTTAGTTGCTTTCTATCTTGATGCACTCATGCACCTCTTTTTTAAAATTTTTTAAACGAATACATGATTATTTTATTCACTTATTTATATTTGCTATATGTTATATAATGTTTCATTTTCTTTTAGTTTATAGATATTTAGAATTGTTTCTGTTCATACCCGTATAATTATCATTATTTATGGTTCTCATTATTATATTATATTACTACTATGGAATAAAGAATCTTTCAAGGAAAATTATAATTTTTTAAATCACCTATTATCAATGATTTAAAACCGGCCGACCCGTACGCCTTCACTCACGAGTTGAGGCGAATGCTCAATGCACCGAGTTGAGACCAACTTGATGGTTTCAACTGGAATGGATGTGAGGGCATGGCACGCCACATCGCAAACCACAACAACAACTTGTTTACGAACATTTTCATTGTAGTCCAACTAACGGTCACAAAGAGCACCTGGAAATTTATTTGCATCAGACTAAAGAAAGGCATTAGAGTAAGTCTGGGATTATTAGTACTTGAAATGCTTACAGATTATTTGATGAGCTTCACCCCTGAAAGGATTCTGCAGAAGACAAATCTTGACATGCTCAAGGACAGATGATCGAAGAATTCTTAGCACTCTAAGAAGTCTTCTCCGCAATAGTACGAAGTCGATTGTGGAGCGGCAAGTTTTCCCGAGTCGTGTCTCTCGAGGATAGATATAATCGGCGTTCGATGTTCTAGTTATTCTCTTGTTAAGCTAAATTACACTAATCTACTCCTAAGAAAGCAATAGTCATTGATTTGGGTTTGAGTTTTGAATTTAAAAGAACACTTTAATGAAAATAATGAAAATGAGGGTTTAGGGTTTTCGATTCGTCTCCACGATTAATCGGTTTTTGCCGAGCACTTAATCCACAATTCGGGGTTGTCAATCCTGAATGTCGATCAAGTATTGAGGTCGTCAATCCCAATTCTCGACAAGCTCTGATTAATGGTTCTAAACGAACCTAAACCCTAAACCCCTAATTTATAAACAAGTTGCATCAAATATAAATTAAAGCTTGAAAATTGGAAGAGGAGAAAGGATGGAGATTTAAGCATTTGAAATTGAAATTGGTCAAAAGGCATTAAATTTAAAAGAATTCAAATTGCTCAAAGAAGAAAGACCCATTTGGCTTTTGAAAACCCAAGGTTTGCTTGGACAAATGGGGTAAAAAGCTTAAAGATGCAACAATGAAGTTTGGCAAGAACAAGAACAAACTAAAATCTAGAAATGAGAAATTGAAGAACAATGCCAAGAACAACAACACAAACTAAATCTAAAAACCAACACAACATCAATACCAACAATCAACAATAACTACACAAGAAAATTAAGGGAAAGAAAGTACCAATTGCATTAAACTCAAGATCCACAAATGAGAAAGCTTCACAAACACAAAGGAGGGAGGTGTCACCCACTCCAACACTTGCTTAAGAACAATTAACTAACTACTAACTAAAAACTAACCAACTAAGCTAAACTAGATTAACTACTAAGCTAGCTAAAACTATATTAAACTAAGGATTTATGGGCTAGGTTTTTGAAATGCAAGAGTAAAGGCTTGGAGGAAATGGAGCAAGCCCCAAATTCCACCAAGGAAGGGTTCTTGGATAAGGTTGAGAGTTGGTCTTATTTATACAAAAACGCAGGGGCAAAATCATCAAAACAGGATAAAATCTCGAGTTGGACTGCATCTCAGTCGATCGACTGGCAGTCGATCGACTTAGGGTCAGTCGATCGACTGCTTTGCCCAAAATCTCCGAACTTACTGGATTTCAGTCGATTTCACCCTTTCAGTCGACCCACATGTCGATCGACTGCCAGTCAATTGACTGGTGGTCAGTCGATCGACTGGCTCGGCTGCTCCAACTCGATTTTCTCGTTTTGCTCTAAACGTCTGCCGGTTGTCGCTCCTCGTTCACACTGTATTTTCTTGCTTTGCCCATTCCAAACCGAGTCTAATGGGATGCTCCGAGAGTGCACGGGACCGCTCGGTCATCCTACGGCCAAAAATACGAAAAAGGGTAAAAAAGTACGAAAAACGACTAAAAACCGCACAAAAGCTATAAAAACCTAAAACTAACGAAATAGGCCAAAACGACTCCTAAAACCCGTAAATGTAAGCAAAACACACGCGAATGCGACACAAAAAGGTAACAAAAAAGTGTACAAAAAAGTACAAATCAACAGACATTCTAATCTTCACCACTCTATCAGTTAGTCTTTTCAGAAACTCCAAAAAAATTGGCTTAAATGCTTCAGAAATAGTAGATCCAGGCAGAGCAAAGAGGTCACCAACTAAACTCACTGATTTCAAACGGATTTCCAATCAATCACTCTGTTGAAATCAAGATTCGAAACTGATGAACACTCCAACAAATCCAACTATGAAAACTAAAACAATTTCAATTTTGATCGTTTATCAAAATCAATGACTTGGCCAAGGGAAAAAGTAAAAAACAAATAAAAGGGAATAGAAAGGAAAAAAAAAGGGGAATATACAGATGGTGAACAACTCATAAAGCAATGTTAAAGTGGAAGTCAAATGCAACGCAGAAAAGAGAACCTCCATGATTGTTTGCATTGAAGTCAAGACATTCCCAGGATGCTCATCTTTGAATGACATAAAATTTAAATAATAAAATTAGCAGAGTAGAGCATAGTAGCATACATCAGTACCTTTCTGTTAATGATCAATTGGCAAAGTGAAAAAACTCAAATATATATTATTAAGAAAAAATGTTAAGCTATCTGATTCAGGCTTTAAATTCATTTAGTTACTTCAATTTTTGACTTTAAAAGTGGTCTCCACTGGACACTTTTCAAGATAAGGACTTCTGAACTTGACCCTCCACCCACCAACAAGCAAGTGTGAGTACAACGGCATGTATAACATGTTCTACACAATTTCTCTAGATAAGACATGTTATTTTCTCAAGCCACAATCAAACACACAAGTAGATCTGCTCTTAACTAAGAATTCTGACCATGGAAACATATAAGCACCAGATTCTTTCATCTGCCTCCCTCAAGAAGATGAAGAAGGAATGTTAACTTGACAACAAAAGCAAAAAGAAAAATCTCACATGACCAAAACTGTTCAAAACGACTATAAAATACTCTCCATTGAAAAGATAAAGTGCTGAAAATATTAGTGCCCAAGTACTCAATAAAGCTGTTTCACTTAAAATGAGCTCAAAATTAAAAGCTCCGCACCTGGCAACCGCAAAAAATGTATTGAACATTTCATTTATGAGGTCATCACATTCAAGATCCAACATCACAACACATGATCTATATCTAGCCACGGTTTCGAGAATAACAACCCTCCTTCCAAATGATGGGCCATTCACATCACTTAAGCCACTGAAAGTACTCAAAATCAACTCAAAAATATCCTGGAATAGATTAAACGGCAATAATCAGAGTGCAAGTCGTAATATTCATGGTGAAAAATGAGGATTATACTTAAGAAATTATCTCCACCAGTCATATTATCATTAGAGGAAGAAAGTACCTTTAAAATATCATCATCGTAAGGAGGCTCAGGAGCAGTAATTCGAGTTATTTCACAAATACAGGAAGCTACTAAGAGCTTGACCTCCCGATCTTGATGTTTCAAAATTCCTGGCTTTGCAATGGCATTTAAGAGAGGCTGCATAGACTCGACCACGGGTTTTGGAGGTGACTGATCCAATTCAGTAATACATGCTCCACTTTACTGCATGAAGAGGAACCAACGAATTACTATGCAGCATCAGCTGAGAATCTAGATCAATTTATGCCTAGCAACTACACAACTTATGGCACTCATGGCCTTTAGTTAAAATGTAGAAGTCCAATACTTTTCAGCATGCGATATGTATCCTAAAGTTCAATCCTGAAAACATAATGTTCTTGATTGTGGATAGAAAAAATGAAAGTACAAGGCTCTAGATGAGGTAATTAAATCTCAATGATAAAAAATGATTACACACTACATACATGTCTGGCAAGTTTTATTTAATTAGGTACAAGCGAAGATAAAGATTAATGGGTGTGAATTTAGTAAGCCAGATTCTAATATATACATGACGACTACTACTTTTCTCCCATCTTCATTTCAGCAACACCCCACACGCATAAAAACATGTATACACATCAGAAAATACATGCAAGCGAGGAAAATTTTTATGAAGACGAGCTGAACAGAGAAAGGAACAACCAAACATATTTAAAAGTATATAAAAAAAGATACTTAAATAACAACCGTGTCGTAATAATAGAAGAAATTGGATTCTTTAAATCCAAGAGCCTTTTCGGCCTCTTCAAGTTTTGAATAATACACAACAAAAGAAATAATTTAGAAAAGAACCGAGCAAACTTATCGCTGTGACATTCCCTTACTCCTCGTACCGCGTTTAGAGACATTACGGAAGCCATCCCACACGGCTTCACACCCCAAACCTGTAGTCGGCCCGAATCCCCCGCAGCAGCTCATTACCGCTGTCCGTTCGCTGTTTCGGCACTTGCTGCGTGTACTCTGGTGAGCCTTTGCCGGACGGTACCTGTAAAATCGGATATCACCAAATCAAAAGGAGAAGAGAAGATACACGAAGTAAATAAGACAATGACTCAATAAACTCGAAATCGATACCGCCTCCTGAAAATTGAGGACTCGTCTTCTATCCGAGCAATGATAGTGTCGTCGACGAATTCCTGTGAACATGACAAGGTTCAACAGCTCTGGGGAGCTCTGTCACTCAGCCCTAAATTAACTCATAGGTTAACTTACGCATTTTCTCAAATAAAACTAAAAACAAAAACACAGGTCTACTGCATATAAATCAAAAAACATGGATCTAAGAGAAAAATCTTAGAAACGAATTGGAAACTTACCAACAATCAGAAGCTTGGAGGCGATGTTTTCGTACCACGCGTCCTCCAAGGTTTCGTCTCCATAGCCGGAGGACGGAGGCAGGGAGAGAGTGGCGTTTACGTTAAACGGTGGTGATAACAAAGGTTCCATGGTGTTGACAAGAAAAGAGGATTCGAATCCAATTCTGAAGGATTTGAATTCGAGAACGATGGAATTGGAATCCGCTCGGGGCTAGGGTTCTGGGCGATAGATTTGAGATGGTAGTGATGGGTTAGGGTTCTGGAGAGAGATTTGAGATGGTTCGAGATGGTGGTGATTTGAGATGGTGGTGATGGGTTAGGGTTATGGGCGAAAGATTTCATTTACCGCTTCATTAACCCGCGTGAAATTGTGAAAATATTTCTAATTTGTAAAGAATTTCCAGATCGGTTTTATTAAAAATACCGATCAGAATTATTATTATTATTATTATTATTTAGAAAGACATTCAAGAAAGGTTTTTTAATACCGTTCTGGATTGTAATTTAGTTTTTAAGAAAGACTTTCCAGAACAGTAATTGCAAAACCGTTCTGAAATTATTCGTCAATCTAGAACGGTAATTACAATACCGTTCTGAAAAGTATACTTTCCATAACGGTATTTTAATACCATTCTGGATTGACGTCCATTCCAGAACGGTCTTTCAATTACCGTTCTGGAAAGTATACTTTTCAGAACGGTATTTAAATACCGTTCTAGATTGACATCCATTCCAGAATGGTTTTTCAATTACCGTTCTGGAAAGTATACTTTTCAGAACGGTATTTAAATACCGTTCTGGATTGACGTCCATTCCTGAACGATTTTTCAATTACCATTCTGGAAAAGTATACTTTTCAGAACGGTATTTAAATACCGTTCTGGATTGACATCCATTCCCGAACGGTTTTTTCAATTACCGTTCTGGAAAAATATACTTTTCCAGAATGGTATCGTAAAACTGTTCTGGAAAGTTATAATTCCAGAACGGGTATTTTAAAAATATTGTTCTAGAAAGTGATATCTAGAACAGTTTTAAAAATACCCTTTTGGATTGACTTTTTTGTCTGTTCTAGAATTGCAGTTTCTGGCACGAGTGCAAGTTCAACAATTCCAAATGCTGGTGAATGATGTCCACGCCGAGGGGATGGTACTTCCTGATGCTTTCACGGCTTCTGCCATGATTGATAAGCTTCCTCCGAATTGGAAAGACTTCAAGACATATCTCAAGCACAAGCAAAAGGCGATGTCTCTTGAAGATGTTACCCGGAAGGTACGAATTGAGTCCGAAGTTCGAGTTCAGTACTATAAGTCAAAAGGTTCGTTTGAACCCAGGGTGAATCTACTTGAACAAGGAGACAACTCAAAGAAGAGGCCGCGTCCTGGCAACGCAATGCCGAAAGCTCCTTCTTCTCAGAAGTTCAGCGGCAACTGCTACAATTGTGGCAAACCTGGACACAGGTCTAAGGACTGTCGCAAGCCAAAGCAAAAGAAGGCCAAGCCGAGTGCCCAATTAGCCGAGAAAGAGCTAACTAGTGATGATCTTATTGCGGTTATCACTGAGGAATCTAATATGGTCCAGAACCGTGGTCAATGGTTCATCAACACTGCTGCAACTGCCCATGTGTGTCAGACCGGAGCTTGTTCTTCAAATACCATTCCTGTGAGGAAAGGAAGTTGAAC